>CAOKZL010003689.1:0-118658 GCA_948472985.1 Iguana delicatissima | reverse complement strand
TAATTGCCCACCCCTGCTCATAGTTATGCAAATGCTCAAGAACAAAGAGATCTGCAGCACCAGGAGACAGCTTAACAACTAAATGTTTCCTGAGCTCAGACTTTCAGTAAGCATTTTAAAACATTTCTCTAGGAATCAAAAATAAGAAAATGCAAAATAAAAAAAAAATCATATCATACTATGTTGCTTACACAGAGCAAAACCAAAAACTGTATTAGTTCACGGAGGTTTCCAAACAAACTCTAATTTCTCCTCAGAAACGAGAGCTGCAACATTCTCTTCACCAAATTGCTCCAAATTCACACCTCCTTCGATTTCCTCCTCCGAGAGAGGCCCCAGAGAGAAAAGGCTGTCTTGGCTAATTAAATCATGTGAGGTCTGCGGCTGTCTAGCTGAGCACTCTGAAAAGGACCCCCTTTGAGGACTAGAAACTTGGATGTCCTGTAAACTTTGTGTTAGTACTGCAGTTTTCTTATTGCAATCCTCATGGCTAATTTGTTGTTTTGTCTGGCTAACATGTGGTGTTTTGGTGTGTTCTTTCTCTTGAGTGGCCAGTCCACTCTGAAGCATCTGGATTTGCACTGAGGCTTTCTCAAATTTGGCCTGGGCTTCCTGAACAGCAAATGAAAGGGCCAATTTTTCTGCTTGCAGAGCACTGTTTTGTGCTCTCACAATTGCTCCAATGCTTGTGCCTGTCTCTCAGTTTTTTGGGTGTAAGCAACATAGGTTTGGGGCAAAATCCAGCCAAACTGAGAGTGTGGCAACTGTATTTATGATTCAACTGTGTGATCTGCCCTACCTTCAGGCAGAATGAGGCAAATGCCTTAAATAATGAGCAGCAGGAGAAGCCTCAGCCATTTCTTCTAAGCACCCCACCAGCCATCCCCTCTGCTGGAGGACTGAGCAGTGTGGCCCTGATCATGCCCTTTCCTGTGAAAGGGTTAAAACTGTAGAGGTAGTTGTTTAAGTAGAAAAATAGAGAAAAATAAAGTGAGCAGAAGCATCCTTTATCTTATCAGAAGGCTTAGGTATGCACTTAGCTATGCAGAGAACTTGGGGAGTTTTTAGGTCGGTGTAACCCAGTGAGAGTACCCCCTTGGTACCAAAATACATCATTTTGAAAGCTGTAACCTGGGCCTCTGTAACCTGTGAACTGTTCATATATGGTCATATTGTTACCACCGCGAGCTGGCATGGCCTTTGGTAACCTTAGATATCATTTTGATATCATAATTCGGCCCTGCTCTGCCACCAGCCAAGTGTTTGTGAGGCCACCGAACAAGCGCGAAGCTAGGCATGGCTATTATCTGCTGAGTCATATTTGTTTGCACCAAGGCAAGCCAGTAACTGCCAGATCTGCTTTAGGAGACCTCTCGAAACAAACACCTTCATTATAGAAAACAAAGAGACCCTCTGCCCTGAGAGGGCACCCTGGTGAGCTGAGTGCTTAAACTGCCAAGCTAGCCGCATCTACATACTGATCATACTATTGTCAATTCGGACCTTAACTCAATCATGCAAATTCTGACCTTTCAGAGACATTGTCTCTAGCCCAAAACTCATTGTTTTCGCCCAAGACCAGGCTAACCTACGGTCATTCTTTCCCTGATAAAAATCCCCAGTTCCGAGAGTTCCTCGGACTTCGCTGGACTTTCACCCCGCCTTGCTGCCGCTTCTTCTGCAAATTCCCTTCGGCCGCTGTGCTGAGTTTCCTTCTCTCCATTGGCTTCTACAGGACTGCGAGAAAGGTGACGTATCAACCATTTCCCCTAAAAACTCTCTTCCTATTTCTTAGTAGCAGTGAGGTTGTGTTTTCTTATTAACTTGCCTGCTTGTGAATAAATATTCTTGTTGCTATTTTAACTATTTGTCTGCTCATTGACCCGACGCTGTATACATTGGGTAAAAGATCCCCGCTAAGTTACTCTGCCTCTTGTTAGCTAAGAGAGTGGTCCAGCTAATTTCCCCATCTTGTTTGTGTTTGCTTGGTTATCTGGGTGCCCCTCACAGGACCCCCAAGTCATAGGGTAACAATATGTTAATCATTTCCTGTACCTGTTTACAAGAATGTATAAAAGTATGCTGATACCTGACTCTGGGCTCTCAGTCTTTTGGAAATTCATTCTTGTTTGGGCACGCTGGAGATTGGTTCCTTTCCCTCTTCCCTAGAGAAGTTCCTGAGAGTTCATCTTCCTTACCTCTCCCAGGGCTCTAGGTGATCCTGCCCGTCACTCCAGGTCCTGGTCCCATATTTGTGTTGGAGGAATTGTTTTTGTTTGTGTAGGTAGAGATGGCTAAGGAGAGCCCCATTGCAGTCAAGGACCTCATGTGCGAGGAAGAGGTCCATGGGAAACTGGAGAGATGGATTTTGGGTAAAGGAAAGTGCTCCTGGAAGGATTCTGTCTTTCAGACGGCCGATCCTTTTACCTCTCTCCGCGAAGCATACGCCCTGGCGCGTAAATCAAAGAACCCATTTGGGCCTTCGAAGGATTCATTGGCAGCTTGGGGACTTTGGCTTGTGGCCAGAGATGCTAGTAGTGCTCTAGTTGAGACCCGGGGAAGGTTAGCAGAAGTGGAAAAGGAGAATGCTCGGCTTCATGCCGAGATCAAGACCTTGCGAGTGGACATGGTAACTTTTGGGTCCGTTGCACAGGCCTCCTCACAGAAGCTTAGTGATGTCACCCTGGTCGCCCAGACTTGGGAGGAGAAAGCCCATGCCTTAGAGGCTGAGCTTGATCATGCCGGAGCTGCGGCCAAGTTTATGGTTGCTCAGGTGAAGGAACAGCAAGAGGCTGTTAGTCATGCAGCCTGCCATAAGTAAATTGCTGCTTTGGAAAGTCAGCTCCAGACATGTAAGGCCCTAATTTCAGCGGTGTGTCCGGAGCTGCTCCCAAGTTTTGCCCAAGTCTTGCCTGAGGACACATTGCCAGTGGATGCCCTGGCTTCCTCTCCTCACAATCCAGACTGGGACGCTCCTAAGGCCCCAGTCCACCTGGTTGAGATGCGGTCCATGACACGCAGGACCGTCCCTGCTATGGAAGGTAGAGCAGAAACCCAGGAGACACAGGTCACTGAGACTAGAATCCCCTGGCGTGCAACTGAGGCAAAGGCGATTGCAGACCAGTTAGGTCCTTTGAACTGGTCTACCAGCATCATGTGGCTCAACACGGTGACACACTCTCACCTGACAGCCAATGGCCAGGACCTAACCCAATTGGCCAGTCTTTGCATGTCCCCTTCGGAGCTCCCTACCCTTGAATCGGCCATGGCGGGTCGAGGCCTGGTTAGGCTCGAGGCACATGCCTGGATGTGAGAGGTAGTGAGGATCCTTTAGCCCGGACAGAGTGCGAGTGTGCTCTATGTCATGGAGCAGCAAGGTCCTCGTGAGAACCCTGAGGCTTACATGGCACGGAAGCAGCTACTCGCTATTCTGGCCGAAAAGGTACCCCGACAGCTCGCGGATACAATTTTGATCACGTTGAGTTCAAGACTCTGTTGTACAGAGACAAGATTGACCCTGGGCTTGGTGGACCCGGCCACGACATCTTGGGAAGAGTTTGGGAACAACCTCCGCAGGGTTGCCGACCTGTTGCGAGAGGCTGGCTCCCTCCATCCTTCCCCGAATGCCCAAAGGAAGGAATCCGGGAAGTGGGAACCCGTATCGGAGGTGCAATACTCCAATTACGGACCCCATTCCCAGCATAGGAAGTCCACGCCAAATTCCGTTCCACGAGGGAATTGGAACTCGCGCCCCGCTCCCAGACAGGACAAGCAGTGGCAGGGAAAGGACTCCTGCAGTCAGCCCACTGACTCCAAGCAGCCTTCTGAGTCTGGTTCTCTTAGGGAAATGTCTGGCGGGTATGAGCCCCTGACCCAGCCGTCTCCCTCGGATAGAGCTAGGATTTGGGGATTGCTGCGCACAGCTGGGGTAGACAGGACCCCATTGGATGGGAAGCCCTCTTCGGAGCTTCTGGACGCTCTAGAGAGGCATTTGTTTGCAAGGGACCACCAGCTGGTCCAGGCCGTGACGAACGGCCCACCTCCGGCTGGCGGTCACTCAGCATTGGATTTGGACTAGGGATGCCCTCGGTCCCATAAGTTTCGACACCAGATTGGGGCCAAGTCATGGCCACAGAGGCGGAGAAAACCTCAGGTGAAGGCAGGCACCCGGACTGAGGGGAAAAACCTCCTGCCACCTCGTTAGTGGACCCTGGTGCAGCACTGAGTGTGTTGCACCCCAGACTGGTTAGTCCTGGTGAACCTACGCCTGAACGTGTCCAGTCTTCTGGATATGACATGGGGGGGTCACTTGGCGCTGACTTGGAAGGAAATCCTGTGTCCTTTGGAGATGTTTTGCTGTAGGTTCTTGGCTTGGAGGGAGTGTGGAAAAAACGATGGCCTCTTGGGCATCATTTTCCCTCGAAACCCTGAGTCCATTGCCGACAGCAGGAACATGCTCTCAAGGTCGTTAGTTTTGGGACCTCAGGTAGTTTTGGCTACGCATTGTGGCGTCGCCATTCTGGACCCCAGTTTGGTCTTGTTAGCTCCCAGACAGACACTATGTATGTGCAAGGAGGCGACTGTGGCTACTGCCAGCCTCCCCTTTTCAATGTTTTGCTGCCGCTTTGCCTTTAAGGACTGCCGTGGCATTGTGATTGTGGCTTTGATTATTGTAAGATGGGCCAGTTTAGTTTGTGGCTCACTTTCAGTCACCGTCCTACCAGACAAGGCTGTCGTAATGGAGGTTCACGGGCATAACCCAGATCTCCACTCTGGATTGGACAAAAGGGTTCCGACCAAGGAGCCAGAAGCAGTGCTCCTGCAGGCAGTTTTGGAAACCCACTGGAAGAATTGGAAAGGGAAACCCCCAGATGGGGAAGCCCTTTTGATAGCCCACCACGGCGTAGATTGGACCTTGCCTCCCTTCATGGGTTGGCAACCCCCTTGAAGAGCCGGCAGCTTAGGCCTTCTTTCCCCTCTCCCCTTGTAAATAGTCCCTTTTGGTCGTATATAACGGAGACTCCATCTCTGTGTTTCCTACAGGGAGACAGAATGGACCCGTTACTTTGGATTGCTGTGCTGTTTTCTTTGTCCAGATACGCCTTTGGAATAGGAGTTTCCCCAGAGTTCAGCTATATTCCCACGGATTGGCAGTACAATGGGCACACAGTTTGTCACTGGAATCCCTACCCTGAGACAGAAGCAATGTTACGTAAATCTGACCTATACCCTTGGTACCAAAAGAGATATCCCTTCCAGTTATTCACACACCTGGTAGTGTATTCTAATGACTGGCTTGGCGCAGGCCTAACCATGGCCATTGCCAACCACAACATGACCATATATGTGGATGTGTTAACCGATGCCGCCCCTACAACAATAACGGTTATCCAGAGCAACCTCCGAAAGGAAGCATTGGTCACAGTCACTTTTGACATGGACGAGTGCCGCCCCAAATGGGTATGGGAAACGTTCATGTTCAAATGCCAGAACATCACTAAGACTCCGACAGGTTGCGCATGCATGTGTAGGAAGAAATGGTGTCCCGACTCTCCTCATCGCCATGGGACTCCTTCAGGTAAGCGACCGGCTATGTATGTGGGTAGTTCCGTGGTCCGCAGAGACATAGAAATGGTAGCCTATTCCAGTGTCCAACCCATGCTCATGACGATGGTGCTTAACTTTACCATCGTCAACATCTCTAAAGTGCTTCCGACCTGCGCGCCCTATTCGAAATTGGCATGGAAACAATGGGAACATTGGGAGAAACGTTGGTTGTCCTTCTCTCACCCACACTCTCACCCTAAGCGAGACATTCTGGGAACAATATTAGGAGGTATTGGAACGGGCGGTACCATCCTCAATACCATTAATGAAGAGATTTTGGCAAACAAGTTAGGAGTAATTGGCACCAAGACAAAAGATTTAGGAATATCCTCCGCCGCAGGTCTCACAAACTTGGCAAAGGGCATGGACTTGATTAGCCAACTGCTACTGCAATGGGTTGGCGCTGAGCGCGACATAGTAGCCGACCTCGGCCGCGTGTTACAGAACACGACGCATGATTTGGCAGTTGTGATACAGTGCATGCAACTGCAAAGCAATGTGATCACCTTTTCCGCTCAGGTGATCCAGGCCAGTCTCATGGGTTTACTGCACCCGGAGCTCCTGAGCCTATTAAGAGAGTGATACCCAGAATTGCTGGAACACCCTGCCGCTTTGACAAAGATACGTCAAGCTACCTGGCAGAGCCTAACTCTCACGGTAGATGTTGCCCACTAAAGGATTCTGGATCCAGTATTTGTACATCCATTGTCCCATTTAGGACTCCCACTTGCAGCTGCCAATGCCACCTTGTTACTCCTGACAATGTATCATTGGTCCAATAGTGCATGCTCATTTGATCTGTCCGGATGTTTGCTCCACCAGCATTGGGTGCAATGCTTCCGTGACATCGATAGTTTTGGGTATGTCAACATTTCTGATTATATTTTGGTCCCCGTAAATCATACTATGATGGTTCAACTTACCAAAGAATGTTTTTGCTTGCATACTCCTTGTGATAGTGTGACTTTGATACCTAGTGGTACCCCCGTTTGGATTAACCGATCTGCCGGTAATCCATGTTTTTGCGGCCAACACGTACAGGACTGTTTTGGCCAGGACTTTTATATTCGCCAGGAAAAGTGAGACTATATTTTGGAAATTGTGTACACACCTCGAGAATCCGAATTAGTCAGATTCCATCTTAACGACGAAATCCCTGCGTCTTCATGGCTGAGGAATTTCACAGATCTAGCTAACCAGGTAGAGGAGGTCTCACACGCCCTCCGACAGATCATTGTAAATGTTGACCACTCCGCCCAGAAGGTTGTAAAAACCTCCGTGGAACTAGAAGCTGCTATGAGACATTCGTGGTGGGACATCTTTAATTGGTCATCTTCTGGTCAATCGCCTGATATGCCATGCACCCATTGATAATCTTGATAATATTCTAAATTGTGCTTTTGATATGTCTAATCGTACTGGCTCTGTGGGCCAAGAAACGGATCTTCCAGCTTCAAGCCGGAAAGTTTTACCAACCGACTCCGAGGCGTAACTGGTGATATTTGTAAATAGTTAGAGATAGTTAGTAATGGTGTAGTGTTTGTTTGTTTTCCGGTTGGCTTCAAAAGCCTATCCGAGGGCAGCCAATCTTCAGGCTTACCCTCGGAGTCCAGCTTATATTTGTAGATGGTGATGTGGTTGCCTCAGAACCAGCATCTGACTGCTGGGCCCTGCCGCCCCAAGCCCTCAGGGTTACATCATCAGGCTTGGAGCTCCGGCTCTGGGTCTGAGAGAGGGAAGGGGGTGAGCGTGCAGGCCTTGTTGCCTGGACCAGAGTACGAGTGGCACTTTCATCAACGAGAGTCCACTGGTGCTGCTGGGAAGGGGTGCAACTGGCCTCTCTGGGCCTGTCGAGCAGATGCGGATCCTGAAGCAACTGCCTCACTGTCTTGACCAACGGTTGTTCCCCCAACCAAAACCACTGTAGACTCAGCTACTATTTAAACCCTCAAATCCTCCAACCTTTTTGGTCATGGCGAGACAGAGAACTCGAGTTCGGATCCAATTCCCAGCAGGCTTCGTGCCAGTATTTGCATTGGTTATTTGTATTGGAAGTAACTGGTGTCAGTCTTTCTTCCACAAGCTACAGACCGCTCTTTCCTGTAGGCTGAGACCATCCCCGGACCCATCCATCACCCCCCGAGCACCGTGGGGGGTGTACATTGAAATTCCCATTCCAGTCGAGGGACCAAGCCCGAGACGACCTTCTGTTCCTGTTCCTGCAGTTGGAACCTCAGTCAGCCGCTCCCCAACGAACTCCACAGATTACAACTGTCCGCATTCCGGATCGAAAACCCTGTTTCCAGCTTGGACTATTCTTGTTGCCTGTTTTGCAAGCCCCATCCTGCAAAGAGCTAGCATGTATTGGCTAGCTCGACCATGGACTTGGACATTTTGCCATCCCTGCTTTACCCGGACTCTTTGCCGTGGTTCCAGCCCCGTCGGAGCCACCAACATGCCTGCATTCTCCAGACCCCAAACTTTGCTGTTTCGGGGGGGGTGTGTGTGCAGAGACTCTTGCCTGCTCCTCACCTCCCCAGGACTATGAACTCTTATTTCTACAGTTACATTGCCTACATCACCACTGGACTATTTACTCTGCCCGCATGCCATTTACAGTTGGATTTGCCTGCATAACTGCCTGCTTTACAAATTGTTCATTTAATTTGCCCACGCTCCATTTCAGTTCTCATTGCTCATTGTTTATATTCTTGTGCAAAATTGTTCATTGTACTGCCCGCATTCTTATTGCTTATTGTTTACCAACCATTGCATTGTTATAGCAACTGTACCTCTTACATTTCCTGTGTATATAGCTAGGGTTAGGATGTTGTTAGTTAGGGACTGCTTTTACTAGTTAGAAATGTTGCAAAATCCCTTGGCGTGATACAACTCCAGAATCCAAAGTCCTCTATTTGGCACTAAAATTCATTTGAAAGGTTTTTATTGGAAAATGATCAATTTGTGTCAAATTGCCCATTTTCGGGGGGGATTTTTATCACCGTGTACTGGTCTGGCCTTTGGTAACCTTAGATATCATTTTGATATCATAATTCGGCCCTGCTCTGCCACCAGCCAAGTGTTTGTGAGGCCACCGAACAAGCATGAAGCTAGGCACGGCTATTATCTGCTGAGTCATATTTGTTTGCACTAAGGCAAGCCAGTAACTGCCAGATCTGCTTTAGGGAACCTCCCGAAACAAACACCTTCATTATAGAAAACAAAGAGACCCTCTGCCCTAGAGGGCACCCTGGTGAGCTGAGTGCTTAAACTGCCAAGCTAGCCGCATCTACATACTGGTCATACTATTGTCAATTTGGACCTTAACTCAATCATGCAAATTCTGACCTTTCAGAGACATTGTCTCTAGCCCAAAACTCATTGTTTTCGCCCAAGACCAGGCTAACCTACGGTCATTCTTTCCCTGATAAAATTCCCCAGCTCCGAGAGTTCCTCGGACTTCGCTGGACTTTCACCCCGCCTTGCTGCCGCTTCTTCTGCAAATTCCCTTCGGCCGCTGTGCTGAGTTTCCTTCTCTCCATTGGCTTCTACAGGACTGCGAGAAAGGTGACGTATTAACCATTTCCCCCAAAAACTCTTTTCCTATTTCTTAGTAGCAGTGAGATTGTGTTTTCTTATTAACTTGCCTGCTTGTGAATAAATATTCTTGTTGCTATTTTAACTATATGTCTGCTCATTGACCCGACACTGTATACATTGGGTAAAAGATCCCCGCTAAGTTACCCTGCCTCTTGTTAGCTAAGAGAGTGGTCCAGCTAATTTCCCCATCTTGTTTGTGTTTGTTTGGTTATTTGGGTGCCCCTCACAGGACCCCCAAGTCATAGGGTAACAATATGTCAATCATTTCTTGTACCTGTTTACAAGAATGTATAAAAGTATGCTGATACCTGACTCTGGGCTCTCAGTCTTTTGGAAATTCATTCCACTGAGATCTCTGTGCAGTAAAAATAAACCTTTTTGCTTTCTAATCTGGTGGTCTCAGTTCTTGGCGAGCTACTACACCTGTATTTGCTAATCGAGGAAGAGGGTCACAGAACTGTGACCAATTTTGGAATAGGAGAAGGAGTATCTTATACTCCATCTAAGGCAGCAAATCCCATCCTCATTGCAGGTATGACAATTATGCAAATATGGCTAACAATATTGAATGGTAGCCATATTCAATGACATCTTTGGTATACTTTTAGCTGAGGCTTTTGGTTGCATATGGAAAGAAATTCTGCATCATGTGTATAAAGGAAAAGGAGGGAATTATCAATCAGATATACTTATTCTTTAATAGGCACAGATTGGAACAAAGGAGGTCTTTTTTCTTAACCACTTGGAACAAACCACACCAAACTCTCTAAGAAAATATTTTCTTTCCTGAATTGCATTTGATTATACAGCATCGTTCTGTCATTGTGATTAAAAAGTGTTGTCCACAGCCTGTCCTCAAACGATCCACAGAAATACATGTCCAGAAGCTAAGCAAGAGTTTTATCATAGTTGACCCCAAACACTGAAGAAGGAACATTCAAGGAACTGACCTAACACTCTTGCCCATGTAACAGGAAAAAAATGGCCTAAATTAAAATCAGATTGTCATGTGCCATGAGCAAAGGACAGCAAAAGCTAAAGACTATCACATCAATCTAGCCTGTGAGTCAAGGAATGGATTTTAGTAAGATGAACCTGCAGCTGGGCTAATATTTGACAAATGCTGACTCTGCCAAGAATCCTCTCTTATCACTGTATTTGTTGACATCCGGTACATATGCCAAGGCTCTATCCCTTCTCCCTTCCTAAGGTTTGTTTTAAATATGCAGGTATAACCTCACATATGACACACACACACACACACACACACACACACACACACACACACACACAGAGTTCTTAAAATAAGGTGCTTGGCTGCTGCTCTCATTTGGAGAAGGAAATTTTTAGTGTAGTTATTTTACTGTTTTTGTCCCCAGTCACCTCAGAGGCAGGAGTGTGCGGCTTAACCATTTTGTCTGCATGCCACTTTGAGCAAACCCCTTAAGGACGATGTGGACCTCCATGATTTTTTCTTTACTGTCTTTGCCTGAGGAAGACAGTGGTGGGCTTCAAAAGCTAGGGTGATACACCTTGTGCCATTTGGTTGGTCTAATAAAGATATCACCACAGTGGGTACATCACTGCTTTCTCTCCACTCTGTGCCAAGTGTTTGTTCATGGCATTATATACCGTCATCCCTCCACATTCGCTAGGGTTAGGGGCACAGGACCCCTGTGAAAGTGAAAAAACCATTAATAACTCTAGGCCCTCCCAAACCATATTTAACACACAAAAAAGTATGATCACCATATTCAGCCCACCATGGATTTCTTTGAGGCCTCAGGGTTCCTTCACAAGGCAGAAGTGGGGGGCTGGTGGGGCTTACTGCCACCTTCACTGCTGCCCCACATCATTTTTAACAGGGACTTACAAGCCTTGTTCGCAGTTTCTCAGTCTCACGAGTCTCTATTAAAAATGGCACAAGAAGGCAGCAGAGGTGACAGCAAATAATCTGTGAATAATAAATCTACAAAAGTGAAGCCCACAAATGTGGAGGGGTGACTGTACTTTCAACAGAAAGATTAGAGGAGAGGAGGGAGGGAAGGGGAGTGGGGGGAGGGAGAGAGGGAGAGAGAGTGCTGCCTGTGAAGCTGGGTGTGGAAATTCTGTGGAAAAGCACTGCCATTGAGGTGATGTGAAGCCCGGCTGTGGTGTTAGGGCAGGAATGGCACCATCACACATGCACACAGGTCACTGTATCTCACAGCTCTGAAGTGATGAACATGCATCTGTAACCCCAAGTGATCATAGACAGATCAGAAGAACAGGAAAAAGTAGTAAATGATTAGAGGAAATCTGATCTAAATCTCCTGAATCATTCTTCAAGTAGGGCTGGCTGGGGAATTCTGGGACTTCTGAAAAAAAAAGCGGGGGGCTGCTTTTCAAACAGTTACCCATCCAGTACAAGGCTCAACATGTATCTTAACAATTCAAGGGGAGCTTCTGCTCCTTAAGATTTTTCAGGCTGTGGAATTTATTTGCCTATCTATAATTCAGTAAATCTTTCAAACAAGCTCCCCACCATTCCAATGCATTATTTACAGATGTGGCTTTCTAGTGTGGCCCACTTTCCCAAATGGATGCACAAACTAAGAAGTCTCATCTTATACTGCCATCAGTTTTTAGGGACATTAGTCTTTTGCAAAAGAGAGCTGATCTAGCTATATATCTGTTAAATTCATCTCCCATCCTTCGTGAGTCTTGTGAGCATGTGCATGACTTTTGGCCAATGTATTTCCTTCACAGAGCACATTTAAGGTATAAGCCTTTCTACTCAAACCTATGATCCTTGATGTAGACTCAACTGTCTGTACATTTATCTTCTTCTTTGTTTTATCTTTATCATTAATCTCCTCCTCCTCCTCCTCCTCCTCCTCCTCCTCCTCCTCTTTATTTGTACCCCGTTTTTTTCCTGGGATGGGGCTCAAAGCAGTTTACAGATTAAAAAAGACACAGTTAAGAACTCATAAAGTACAAAAGTTAAAATATACTGTAATTAAACAATCAAAATGATTAAAACAATGGCAAAATACACAATTAAAATTCAATTCTTAATTAAAAAAACACAATACCCAGCGCATTTCTATTGGACAAACCACATATAATCATACATTGAATTCCTGTCTAAATAGAAATGTCTCTATCTGATTATGGAAAGGACAGTAGGGAAGGTGCCAGTCTGACTTCTCTAGGAAGGGAGTTCCAAAGCCTAGGGGCAGCCACTGAGAAGACAGTCTCCTGCATATGAGAAACATAGGTACCGGTAGTACTATTACCTGAGGGGTTGTAACTTTGACTGAGGCATACTTGCATGGAAAATAACAACTAACATTGTGATTTTAGGTATTTACTCAGGGACAAGTCCCATTGCATTTTATATATCTTTATTATGTATAAAATCGCCGCTTCTGTATTACTACCTTTCCTCACATTCCATGTTTCTTGACATCTCTTTCTCACTTCTTTCTGTCTTATCATTTAGATTGTAAATTCTTTCAGGCAGAGGAATTTGTCTTCCTCTTCTTTGGTATGTGTGCTTATGTTAACATTTTAAATATCACCTGCATGATTTAGGTAAATGAATGTGCATGTGTTGAAATGAAGAAATCAAAATAATATGTATATGAATGACACTTCCTATGCTTGTGATACTTCAGTGTCTTTTTGTTTTTTTTTTTTTGGTGTGTGTGTGGAAACTAACATTTTTATGCATTTTGATCTTACACAAACACACAATTATAGCCCTACTATGGTGGTATGTACATCCTGGTCCTTGCTCACCATCTGCATCACATCCTCACTGATGAGTCCATGAGCCAGCCAGCCTGTAGTGTAGCAGAACTGGCTCAGCTCTGATTCCATGCTCATTGTTCATTTACATGCAATGTGCTTTCCAAATGTGTTGCTTTTCCCCTGTGTGCCTGGACATTTCTTAAAGAAAAACATGTGCCACAACATTTGATTTTCCTGGTGAGTAACCTGTACTCAAGACAAGAGGCAGAACACAGAGTAACAGAACAGTTTCCAATTCGCAAGGGGGTTAGGCAAGGCTGCATTTTATCATTTTGTTTAACTTGTATACTGAATGTATCATACATAAATCAGGATTAGACTTGGAGGAAGGATGCATCAATGATTTAAAATATGCAGGTGACACCATACTACTAGCAGAAAATAGCGAAGACTTAGAATGACTACTGAAAAAGGCCCATGGAGAAACTGCAAAGGCAGGTTTAAAGTTGAACATTATGAAAACAAAAATAGTGACAATAGATGATTTGCATAACTTTAAAGTATGTGATGAAGACATTAAGATAGTTCAAGAGTTTCCATACTTTGGTTCAGTCATCAATCAGAATGGAGACTGCAGTCAAAAAATCAGAAGAAGACTAGGAGTTGGAAAGGTAGTTATGAAAGAACTAGGCAAGATACTGAAATGTAAAGATATATAATTTAATACTAAAGGTAAGATTGTCTATGCCATGGTATTTCCAGTTTCTATGTATGGTTGTGAAAGCTGTACAGTGAAGAAAGTAGTCAGGAAGAAAATCTTGTAGTTTGTTGTTCTGTGTCTTCAAGTTGTTTCCAACTTATGGTGACCCTACGGTGAATCTATCATGGGACTTTATGAGGCTGAGAGTGTGTGATGCAGCCAAGGTCACCCAGTGGGTTTCCATGGCTGAGAGGAGAACTGAACCATGGTTTCCAGGGTCGTAGTCCATTGCTCAAACTACTATACCATGCTGGCTCTCAGGAAGAAAATCTATACATTTAAAATGCGGTACTGGGGAAGAGTTCTATGGATACTTTGGACTGCTAAAAAGACAAATGTGTCCTAGAGTAAACAAAGCCTGATCTCTCTCTAGAATGCAAGATGACTGAACTGAGACTTTCATACTTCAGACATTCCATAAAAAGACGTGACACACTAGAAAAGAAAATAATGCTTGATGAGGTAGAAGGGTTGAAACAGAGGAATACTGCATTACAAATGAATAGACTCAATCTAGGAAACCACGACCCTGAGTCTGCAAGACCTGAGCAGGGCTGTTGATGGTAGAGTAACTTCCAGTTGTCTCATTCATAGGGGCACCATAAGTTGAAATCAACTTGACAGCTGTTAACAACAAGAAAGCCTTGACATATCCTTCCCCCAAAGCAAAGGGACAATGGGGAAAGTGATCAGAATGGGTAGCCAGGAACGGAGACTGATGGGTGCAAGGAACAATCCATCAAAGTAATGTACAACTGATAAGTGTTTGCACAACCTCACACACACACGCCAGATAGAGCCAATGGAGGATGAAAACCAAACTTAGCAACAGGAGCATGTGAGTTTCTGAGGCAAGGACAAAGTCACAGAAGTCAAGTCAAATGTAGAAACCACAGTGACAATACCTAGGACAGGTGAAATAACAAGAATACAGGGAGTTTGTCTTTGTAAACAAATGCTTTTGGAGAAATCCAGAGAATGAGAGAACTGGAAGATAAGATGTATTAAAGCCAGCCAATAACCAGTTAAGGAAGAGAAAATTTAAGAAGAATTTCAAGGTAACTCAAGGGAAGTTAAGAAGCTTGTGAAGGACAAATAAACAACTTGAACCCTTGAAATGGGAAATAAAAATAAAAAACGCTCCAGAACCAGCCCAGGTGATTCACAGCAACCTAAATCCCTGAGGCTTCTCAAGATAGACCAAACGCTCACCTCCAGAAAACCTGTAAGTAATTTGCACTTTATTTCTACATCAAACAGATTCTTACTGTTAGATTACAAAGAGCCTCCTGTAAAAATGACAAGAATATTGCCCTCTCAGAGTACCTTCACATAGGGTTAAATGTGGTCCCTTTCTGAGAGAGACACTTTTTTTTGTATAACAGAGGTGAGTAACTTGTGGCCTCCAGATATTGTGAGACAGTAGTTCCCACCTGACTCAATCAGTATTATAGCCAATAGTGAAGTGTGAAGGAACTGCCTTTTGACAACATTATGATGGCCAATAGTTGTTGATTCTGATATGCAGCATCAGCTTAAGCATGGTGGCAATGAATCACTGTTACCAGGGACTGTCTAGCGTCAGACAAATTCTTCAAAGCTGTAAATCTTTTCTCAAATGGAAAGGTGCTTTTCAATTGCTAGAGTGAGAATGGAGGCAATACAGTGATCCACAGAGCTTCTCGCTTAAAGGACTGGGTCAGATCTTGGCCTTTCAACAAAGAGAAAATTCCTAGGATGGCTTTTCCCATCAAGCAATTGATGTTCTAACATGACTGGAAACTGCTGATTCTATGCTTGTGAGGAAAGCACATCTTGAATTTTAGCTACAGGATGTCTCACTAGAGTGCAGTAGTATTGGTCAGATTCTTCTCCCCCAATTTCAAATATATAAGGGAGCTAAAGTTATTAGATAGTAAAAAGTGTGTGTGTGTGTACATATGTGTGTAAAAGCATAATGAGATGTACCCAGGTGGATTTATGAGGAGGTCAGGCAAAAATGCTGAGTCAGAGCAGGCAAGAGGCAGGTGGCTGAAGCTTTTGAGGTTAGGAAATTGGGTTACTGCAAGATTTATAGGGAAAGAGAGGAGGACTAAGCAAATGAGGCACTACATTGACTCCTGCAGGTGTGATCTGAGAACAAGTACATTAACAACATACTGGCAGGCAGATGCTGCCTTCATATCTCTGGGCTCTGAGTATTAATTGATTACTGGGCTCGTTATAGACCTGTTCAATAGCAGCTTGCTTAGAACCTATTTAACCTTTGCGTGGTACAAGAGTTTTGCTGCCCATACACACAGAGTGTAAAGGGGAAACTTTGTGAGTGGTGGAAGGAAGAAAGGATCTGAGCAAGTCTGGGTGCATTCAGGTTTTTTTGAGGGGGGGGGGACAGCACTGTCAGATACATGCACACTCCATGTGACTGCTGTACTACTTAGATTTGACAGTGTGGAAGAACCCCCTCCCTTTAAAGGAAGTGGTTTTGCCTCAAAACAAGCTTTGTGAGGAATGCGTATCTTGTTTTGAAGCCAGTTGTCACTTATAGGAAACTTCTGGAGTGCTGCATGTGTATGTGCCTTCAGGTCACCTGTTAACTTATGGCAACCCCATGAACTTCATAGGTTTTTTTTGTTTTAGTCAAGAGGTGGTTTTGCCAGTTCCTTCTCTGAAATATAGCCTACAGCACCTGGTATTCATTGGTGGTCTCCCATTCAGGTACTAACCAGGGCTGACCCTGCTTAGCTTCCAAGATCAGATGGGATCTAGTGGTTTTAAAGGAATATGTACACTCCCTTGTTTTAAAGTAGAAGTGCTTTGTTTAAGGGGAGGCAGCAGCTACTGTGCTTATGAAATTTGGTGGCCAGAGTATACAAAATACTACTTTTTTGTTGCTGTCATCACACTACCAAATTCCAGTAGGGATCCAGAAAGAACTGCACATATAGCCAGGAGAGACTCCACATAGCCTGTGGGCTACCTGTTGCCCTGCTCTTGAAAGCCAGGATTAAGGGATCTAAGTCTCTTTTATGTACATGTGTGAGCTCTTCTAAAAGTGGGGAGCAAAGAAACTAACAATATTTCAATAAAGAGCAGGACACAAAGTTTCATGCATGAACCATTTTCAGCCCTGAAGCATCAATGAGAATAAAAACCTGATCCTATATATTTTTGTTCAATTTGTTAAGTAACACAAAAAAATGATGATAATAAAAACACTGGGAGATCCCCAATCACCTCTGCTTGACAGTAAGGAAGAAACAGAAACTTACATATTTTTCCTTCAGTAGTGGGACCCTAGCCACTGAGGGGCCTGGAGCAATTGCCCTAACTGAACTACTGATAATCTGGCCCGGAGTGCTGGCCTGTGGGATAATGGCACGTATTCCAGTTTAGAAATATCTACAGTTTAACATTCTGCAGGCTAAATGGAGGATACTCTCAACAGATGCCAGCATACCAGTTATGCAGGCTAACCCATGAAAAGATGATGGGCTGGGAAGAAAAGATCTTTAAAACAAATCAAAAGAACAGAAATTCTCAACATCCCATTACTCTACCATCAAGCCTATATACTGGCTTGGCTGCTGTCTTTACCAAGGCAACTCACCTTCCTTTTTAAGGGACATTGCTTAGTCTAAATTAGACATTAGCTAACAGAATTTTGCTCAGCTTGCAAAAGATCATGGTACATTAGAGGAATCCTGGCCACAGCACAGAGGTGGAGTACATGCTTTTATGCAAAAGGTCCCAAGTTCAATAGCTAGCCACTCTAGGGAGAGGTCTGCCTGAAAATGTGGAAATCCACTGCCAGTCAGCATACTCAATACTAGATAGAGTGGGAATGAGAAGGAGCTAGGTGGAACCTGTTTAGCTTGGTGCAAAGGTAGGTAAAATAGAATAGGTTACATGAAACTGGGCATATTATGGGGAGAGAGGATGGGGAGACATTTTGCTTCCTATTTCTTACTATTAACCTGAGGCCGTCCAGTGTAGCTGAATGGTGAGAGATTGAGGACAGATAAAAGGAAGAACTTCTCCACACAATGCATAGGTAGTTAAAATTGGGGTCATGATCTTGGTTGACTTTAAAAGGGGATTAGGCAAACTAATGGGAGTATGGCCAGCTACCTTTCTTCTCCTTTTCCTTTGTGGAGCCAAGTAGGAGGGTTAGTACAGCAGATAGAAAGATAAACTTAGGCCATTTCTACACTAGCTTGTTATAGTGCTATGATTCCACTTTCAATGTCCTATGGAATCCTGGGGTTTGCAGTTTCAGGAGAGGCTGAGGGGCCCCTCCTGAAACTGCAAACCCCAGGTTTCCATAGGACGTTGAAAGGGGAATCATAGTGCTATAACAGGCTAGTGCGGAAATGGTCTTAGTAACCTATGAGGGCAGGGGAAGACACAGTTTAAGAGAAGAGCTTGTTGTTGTTGTGTGCCTTCAAGTTCTTTCCACCTTATGGTGACCCTATCATGGGGGTTTCTGGCGCTGAGAGTACGTGATGCACCCAAGGTCACCCAGTGGGTTTCCATGGCCAAGCACAGAATCAAATCTTGGTCTCCAGAGTTGTAGCCCAACATTCAAAACACTAAACTGTGAGTGGGGGAAAGACAATCACCATCACAGATTAAGGAGTTGTCACGTACACAGAAGACCCCAGCCCCTCCCGTCTGCTGACTCATGTCTATTACCACCTCACCGGAATCTGGCCATGTTTGGAAGGTCACTTGTGATTGCAAGAAACTTCATACTACCTGCCCCTCTGGAGATTTCCTTACATGGTCAGAAGTCTCTGGACCTTTACCCTTGTATGGTCAGAAGTTTCTGGGCAATTACCTAATATTGGGTGGGTGGCTGCAATGGGTGTGTATAATGTTTACCTGAATACTGTGATTGGTGAAAAATGCTGCAGTGGGTGTGCACCCTGATCACCTGGATCCCAGATTATAAAAGCATGTCCTAGCCTTTTGTTCAGGGTTCCGAATCTCTATTGGCACCCTGTTATGGCCAGAAAAGAGACGAAGACCAGGTTTCCAGGGAAAAATCAAAAAGCCTTTTTATTGTTAACAATTACTTGCGCAAGGACGACAAATATTCAGGAATTGTCGTGCAGATTAACTGAGGTAGCATCACTATAACCCTGTTATAACATAATCTTTTTGTATTTTTGCATTCAATAAATATAACCTCTAGCCTTTGAACCAAGAAACGCCTGGCCAAATTTGCCTGTTTCTCAGAAAAAGCTGTCCTTCACCAGGGCAAGAAGGTGACATTTTATGGCGCCCGAACAGGGACAGGGAGAGAAATGGGCAGGGGTTGAGAAAATCTGCCCTGTATCAGTCCCCCTGCCCGGGGGGAGCCAGGCGGGAAGGAATCCTTCTAAGGCCAACTGATCCAGGCGGCGGGCATTGATTTTTCTCATCAGGCGCCAACATCCTTCTGTGATGTGAGGGGATTCTCACGGTCCGCTTCTGGTCAGTGGCAAGGACGGAGGCTCTACCTTCCTGATTCAAGGCTCTGAAATCTGGTTAGGGATGAGGTTCGGAATGGCGCGCCAGTGATTCACCTCACCCTCTGGTAACCCATTCCAGGGACCGCCCCTAGATAGGTACCTTTGGGCCTGTTCAGATTGGGAATTCCCCTGATTCGGATTTGTGGTGTGCATGTGTGTGCCTGGAAGTGTGTCTGAGAATCCAAACAGAAGCTTCTGTCTGTTATTGGATGTGTGTCTCCTTGTCTGTGAATTTGTGTTCTTGTGTGTTTTGCATTAATTTAGTAATAGAAGGGCATGTCTAAGAAAAGCAAATGATAAAATATTGTACTGAAAATCTGGTGTCTCTGGCCTCAATATAGATCCCTGGGTTGTCCCATAGGCGCCTGGATTAACTGGTTAGATTTGGTTGGGAAGACGATTGAAGAAAAGGTTAAGCAGAGATGTATTGGTTTGGGGTAACAGAAAAAACACTGCTTTAATGTAATGTAATGCAATGTATATAGGAAAAATGTATGTAGGGAAATTTCTAAGGTTTGTGTGTAAGCAAAGCGATATTTCGCCTGGTATCTGTTTGTTTTTTTGTCTTGAGAAACAATGCTGCCTCCTCCTCAGAGTTTGAATCCAAGCAGAGGTGTGATTTCTCTCCATGTAAAACACTGATGCAACTTTGGTTCTTGTCTCTGAATTAGGGCCCCTCCCCATTTCTAAAAGTTCTAAGGTTTAGATTAACCCCTGAGCAAACTAGGGAGAGAGTAGTGAGAAAAATTCTTGTTTCTAATGAATTGGCAAATTAGCACAAAAGTCTTTCCTCTTTGGGGCTTCCCTCAGAGGAGGAGGTGTGAATTGGAACCAATTTGGTGAAATGTGGCAGCTCTCATTTCTGAGGGGGAAATTTAAAGTTGTTAAACCTCCCTAAAAAAAAAAAAAAAAAAAAATACAGTTTTTGGTTTGCTCTGTGTAAGCAACATAGTATGATATGATTTTGTTTTATTTTTATTCTGCATTTCCTTGTTTTTGATTCCTAGAGAAACATTTTAAAAATGCTTACTGAAAGCCTGACCTCAGAAGACATTGGATTGTTTCAAGCTGCAGATCTCTTTGTCTCTTGAACATCTGCATAACTATGAGGCCCTTTCAACCTTTTGGTTTGAAAAGGTGGGGGCCTGCCTAGTTTAAACTTCATCTAAAGTATAGATTTTGCTTTGCCAGTCAATTAAAACCTTTTGTTTAAATTTTTTTTTTTTTTTTGCAGACCACTACAGAATATGGCAAGGGCCTCTCTTGTGGTCAACTCTTTCCTTTTAGGTGATTTTAAGTTTGGGATTCCAAATTGTTTACACTGCAGGGATGGAAAGGGATGGTGCAGAGGCACTCAATCAAGTACGGTTACTTGATGCTCTCCCCAAAGCATTTACCTCCCCCCACCATTACTGTTTACATTTTTTTTTTCCTTTTGTCCCTGCTAAGACATACCAAGCTCTGATGCATGGCAAACCCCCCAGCTTTTCCTGGGTGGGATTTTCTATTAACCTTTTTCTTGAGTTTTCTTTTTTGATGCAGGTATCCTGATCTATTCAACACTCTGATGGCAGCTAATTTTATATGTTAAACTACAAACCAAACTATCCAGACAGTTGCCATTACAATATGACACCACTTTTTGTATCCTAAATACTTTGATTACCCTTTGATACAAGGGGGGGGGGTGGAAAACTTTTGAGCCACCTTCCTGAACAGATTTTCTTTTTAAAGCTTCAGAAGATACTTTCTACTCAAAAATGCTGAACTCTGTGCATTAAAAGCCTGATGGTCTATGTAGTACATTTCATCAATTGTTTTTTTTTTGTTTTTTGTTTTTGTTTGAAGATTTCTTAATCAGCCACACATACTTTTTGGACACTTAAAGAGGATGAATTCCTCACTCCATCTATACAAATCTGAAAACAACAACAACAACAACACTATTTTGCATGTATTTTTGTTTCAATTTTTTTGTTCCAGGAACTTTTGCATACACAATGTATTGGAAATCTCATTCTGTAACACTGCCATTCAATTAAACTATTGCTCTCATTCAAATTCTTGATTGCTACACCATTTTCCTTGATTGCTGATGAAGCTGTTTGTTTTTAGGATTTAACCCAGAACTCATGGATTTGCTAAACTTGGGCAGTTTAACAAATCTGACAATTAAAATTCCTAAGTTGAAAAACTATATTTGTACTATTTCAACTGATCATTGTTAATTTTTATGATTGTTTGCATGAGCTTTGAGATTTTCATCTGCTTACAGCTATCATTATTAAAGAAGATATCATACCATAGAATAGAAATTTATGTTAGATAGATCAAAGAAGATTTTGTATGCTTCAATTGTTGGAAAATACTGTCATTTTACTTACATACTGTTGTGGCCGAGAAGATTTTGTAATCAATTGTTGATTTCACTTACATTCTGCTGTATCCTATTCCACTTGTCACTTTAATCCTGCTAAGAGCTTTAAAACGCCTAGTTAGCTCATCCACGAACTGAACGTTTTACCACTATTGCAGCACCCTTTGCTTCATCCACGAACTGAACATTTTAATTTTGAACTCTTTACTATGGTTTAATCTTTTTGGGTGTCACATATGCCTGCCATCATCAGACTTTGCCTGTATCTGGGGGGGGGGGGAGAGACCTCAACTCTCCCCAGAACCTGAACTCAGAGTCCGCATTCTCATGAAACTGTTTTGCCTTTTGATCATTTTTAAAAGCCAGCATTTGGAACTACAGCATTTCATTGCTCCTTCATTTGCAATTGTTGCATTGCTTTTTCTTCATTGGGAAAATTTTATCCATTTACCATCATTCATTGCCAATGCATCTGTTCATTGTTGTCATTTGTGAAATTGTTTCACTTTTTCATTTACTACTGTAAATAAATGTTTTGCTAATGTTATAGTTAGGTATAGGATATTTGCTAATTAGGGAATGCTTTTATTAGCTAGAAATGTTGCCAAATCCCTTTTCCCCGCTCCCGCTCTGCTGCATATTGCCAAATCCTTGATCTCATTTATATACTGTTGTATCTGTGTAGTGTGCCCAGAAATTATTTTAAATGTGAAATTGAGGCCTCTTTCCTTTTCTGTTTCAACTGAAGTTGCAATACTCTCAATTTAATTGCTTTTTTGATTGCAGTTCTGATGAGAGTCTGTAAACCAAAGATGCCCAATTTTTCTTTTTATTTAATTGGCTCAAAAATTATTTTTGGGGAATACCCCTAAACACCCCCTGGGGCCATGTCCTGAGATCCTAGTTATTTTATATAAAATATAAGTGAGCCATGGAGAGATACCGGAAGGACATGTAAACAGGAGATCTCTGTCTGCTGTTTTACATCCTGGAGTGAGTTGGCCATTTTGGCTCCCATTACTCTCTGAGAGAAACATAAACAATGCAAAGCCGGCTGGAATCTGACAACCAAGGCTTGCATTTCCGGAGAGAGATACTATTTACAAGAACCAGGATGGTTGATTGTATTTCCTTTGAACAAAAGGAAAATGATCCATCTTCATAAAAAGATGGGACATCTGAATTCTCAGACATGGTCCACAGTATATATATCTAAGACACAGCTCCTCATTTTTTTGGAGTTCTTTTTAGGAGACTCTCTGAGTTCTTTTCAAGTTTAAAAGATGCATTTTAAGTGAGCAATTCTCTCAGAGCTGCAAAAACAATGGAGATGGTAACCAGCTTAAATTTACAATACAATGGACTCCCCCAGCCTTGGCTGGAGTTGCTGAGATTGCCCCTGGCCTAGCCAGCTCTGTCCAGGAAGCCTGAGGGGGGAGGTTAAGATGGGATATGAGGTCACCAAAACAAGACAAAATGTGTTCGTTCTCTGGATGCTGCCCCGGCCTCTGTCCACTTTTATTCTTACAGGAACGGCCCTCAACCTTGATGGCCCAGCGCACCATCTTCAGCCTGGTGATTGGGTGGTCTTAAAGATCTGGGGAAAGAAGACCTTTGTCTCTGGGGTGGGCCAAACCTGCTCAAGTGCTGCAGACCACTGATACTGCAATTAAAATCCAGGGCCATAAATCTTGGATCCATCATTCCAGAGTTAAAGAGGTGCCAGAACCCAGAAGGTGGAAGGTGATTCAAGAAATGTGCCAGATACTTGTTCCTTCAGAGACTTTATTTCTCAGAGTCACTCCGGAGGCTGACCTAGACTTCAATATTGGATTTTGAACTGTGTCCGTTAGTTACTGATAGTAGTTTTAGGACTGGTTGCACTGACTTATAACCTCTTCATACACTGTGTTTTGATATCTTGTTACTATGAAGTGCTTGTTCCTTAAATTATGGACTGCCTATTTGCCTGAAAGCACTCATGCTGGCTGGCGTGAGAACATTTTTCATTAATTAGTTCATAATATTTCCTAGGTAGCAAATGCCATCAAATGTTGGGTTTGTACGCATGGCCCTTCCTCTCATTCACAGGGATAGTCTGTAGTAACAGGGACACTCTGAATCTCATTAGCTAGTTAGTGAATTTTGGATGGTTGAAGAGTGTTGTTGCCATTTTTATCCTGCTCACCTGTATAGTTCTGTGTTTCTGCTGCCTGTCACAATGTATGCCAATTTTCTGTAACTCACTACACAATAATAGGTCTGCTGACCCACCTTGCAGGGTTGATGTTGTCCGAGAGACCCAACTGTTAGTTCAGGGATACGGGATGGACTGGTGCTCCTGTGGGGGGGGAAACTGTGAGTGGGGGAAAGACAATCACCATCACAGATTAAGGAGTTGTCACGTACACAGGAGACCCCAGCCCCTCCCGTCTGCTGACTCATGTCTATTACCACCTCACCGGAATCTGGCCATGTTTGGAAGGTCACTTGTGATTGGAAGAAACTTCATACTACCTGCCCCTCTGGAGATTTCCTTACATGGTCAGAAGTCTCTGGACCTTTACCCTTGTATGGTTAGAAGTTTCTGGGCAATTACCTAATATGGGGTGGGTGGCTGCAATGGGTGTGTATAATGTTTACCTGAATACTGTGATTGGTGAAAAATGCTGCAGTGGGTGTGCACCCTGATCACCTGGATCCCAGATTATAAAAGCATGTCCTAGCCTTTTGTTCAGGGTTCCGAATCTCTATCGGCACCCTGTTATAACAGAATCTTTTTGGTTTTTTGCATTCAATAAATATAACCTCTAGCCTTTGAACCAAGAAACGCCTGGCCAAATTTACCTGTTTCTCAGAAAAAGCTGTCCTTCACCAGGGCAAGAAGGTGACAACACAATGCTGGCTCTGAAGGGAAGAACAACTGAGAACTGATCAACACAAGAGTACAGGGGCAGAGCCAGACAGAGAAAATTAATAACTGAGTGCATGCTTATATAAATAAAGTTCTTTGTCTTGTATTACTCCTGCTTCATTCTTAGTGGTAACTGACAGTAATTATCAGTAGTAAAATGAAACACTTCTGTGGTCTGCCAGGGCATAGGCAGTTGGTTATTGAAGGGATGGACTCCCAGCTACAACTGGTCCCTGGTGCAATAAAGGTGGAGAAGTTTATCAGTGGATAGCAGTCATGATGGCTATAAATTTCTCACAGCACCAGAAACAAGATGCCTCTCGATTAGTCACTGGGAAATGTGCAAGTGGCTATTCAACTGGCTGGCCACTCATGGAACAGAAGGCTGGACTGGATAGGTCCACAGGGCCTCTCTGATTCCAGGAGGTTGTTCTTCTGTCCCTAGAAGCAGTGACCTGGCAGGACATCAGCCAGCTTCTTCTTCTCTATGGCCTTTCACATGTGCTGATGAAGAACATTTAATGAGGCTTCAAATGGTTATACAGCTATCTCTAATTCTGAGCTTGGTACTTATACAACTTTTCCAAGCTCTAGCCTACAGATGGGGAGGGCTATAGTGGTTGGAAACAGGCTGATGGTCTCCTGTCACTTTCTCCTTTTAACCATAAGAAACTGGCTATTCTGGCTGAGGGATTCTGGATATTATAGTTCAAAAACAGCTCTTCCAAGGTCTGTGCTTGGACACATAGCTTGTACCAAAACAAAAAGAAATCTGGGGATTATTTTCTTGCAGCATACCAATCCTTTCTGTTGTTAGGCTTGGACAGGATGGTACACCTTGTGCCATTCCCCTCTGCCCTCTGAAATAAAGAAACTGTCATTTTTATGTTAATATCCAAGTCAACTTTCATGCATCTTAACTTGTTATCTGTTCAAGTCACTGTAATTAGTGAAAGTATACATTTTTCTCTTCTTGCTTTAGATGTGGTACTCATTTTGGAATTACTGGAAATTCTTTACATGTGTTAATGGATTCAAAAAAATGCCATGAAATATTTGCCTGAAGTTACAAAGTTTCAAGGAGGTTGGCCAAGCAAAGTGTGGTCAGCTGTTTCCTGACCAAGTTGTGAGAGTATATCCTGATTGGGTCAGGAGGCAGAATACTCACCCATCCTCCACATCCTTTATTAATACAATAATGGACTGGCAATAAGTCCTGGAGCCAGTGTGGTATAGTGGTGTAAGTGTCAGATTAGGACTCAGGGAAACTGGGGCTCAAAACCCCGTCTGGACCATGGAAATCCGCTGGGTGACCTTGGACAAGTCACACAATCTTAGTCCCAGAAAACCCCATAATGGGTTCTGTTTAGGATTGCTGTAAGTTAGAAATGACTTGAAGGCATGAAACAACAAAAACAAGGCCAGAAACAATACTGTGAATTGAGCTCAGAAGCAATTTGGAAATCAGTGGAATTGGTTCAGGACAATATGGTCTTTAAAGTGTGCATCAGACAACAGTCTGTCTGCCACATTTTGCTCAAGCTGCACATTTTTCCAAGCAAAGCAAAGAAACCCCCCTATGATAGGGTTGCTTCAGGGTCTCCATAAGTCAGAAATGATTGGTAGTCTTTGGGGCCAGGATTGTAGCCTCCTGTTTTAATGGATGCCTTGCTTCTCTGAAGTCCCTCAAAGTCCTCTCAAGTACCCCATCATCATGCATGCACTGTCAGTGTGTTTAACCATCCTAAAGCCACTCAAACTTTCAAATGAAAAATTACAATTTGTGTATAGGCATACCTGTTAAAACAGATCCAAAATGCCTAGCTTTCTGATGGAAAGAGTAGTAGAATCTACCTTTGGTCCCACTTTGGGAGAGGAGTGGTATACAAATATAAGAAAGAAAGAAAGAAAGAAAGAAAGAAAGAAAGAAAGAAAGAAAGTAAGTAAGTAGACCAATTGGATGTTCTGTAGTTCATATGTGCCCTTGGAATTAGCGTCTTTGCTCCTTTGTTTTGTTCAATCTGCATTTTTTTTTGCACATTTCAACAGATTTTTTCCCCCCACAAGAGGACAATGTCCTCTCCTCTAAATGAAATTGATTTTATATTGGATATCCTAAACCTCCTTTGGGAAATTGAAAAAGCCCATGTTATTTTGCCACCAAAATGTTCACAAAGTGTTATTATAGATCCACATGTCCACAGACGTAGAAACCAAGGATCTCTCTGATGATCTCTCTCCCTCTCTCTCTCCTCTCTCCCTCCCTTCCTCTCCCCCTTCTTTCCTTAAAAAAAGTTGGGGTTAAATTAGTGGAAAGGAACACGTGCTGCATGCAGACATAAATAATAGATTAAAGAAAGTGGATTCTGCAAAGCCTTGGGGAGCTTTTATACATCTGAAAATCTAGTTTCCTCAAGAAAAGTGAACTATAAATGATCTGAAAAATATATTCAGCTTAGTGGGTCTAGCACATACCCTTTTTTTTTTTGGCTAACGAGTGTTACTGGCTAACAAGCAATTGCTACAAGCACCGTTTGCTTGGAATATTTATGCATCTCTCCCAAGGCTGGATCAGTGGTGAAGTGAGTGTAACAAGTTTGTCTCTTCTCACTGGTGCTGGTTATAAAAAGGCATCGCTTAACTCAGTTAAAAGTGATTGTAAGCATGTTTACTCAGAGAAGTCTGTCACTTCAAGTTCAGGAAGATGTTTTCCCTAGGAACTGAGCTTTGCATTACAACCTTAATAGGGAAATAACAGGAGACTGTAATACTAAATATATTGCACATTATCTGGTTAACAGAAAGTCCTGACAACTCAGGTCTGAGGAAATGCCCCAGCCTGTGCATATAGCAGTGATGTATTTAAGTCTTTTACTCTAATGACCTTTCCACACGGAGTAGTCACTGCATAGCTGCGATGGCTTGAGGAAGTGTGCATCCACACGTCATCGTTGCTATCAAGTTGATGTTAAGTTGCTGGCGTGCCTTTGCATGTTGCTAAAGCATCATATTTGAGCAATGGAAAAAATGCGTTTTCACTCCCTGAGACCACCTCTACTACGTTTCTACAACTAAATGTGGAACCGTTAAAGTGCATTCTTGGAGGAATGGGTGGGTTCAGGGCGGGCCCGGCTTGGCACACATGATGTTGTGACTGTGTAGGGATGTCCTTCCCAAGATTTTTTTTAAAAAAGGGATCCAATGAAATGGGCTGGGTGGGCCATAGGTGGAGCAGGGGAGTAGTGGCGAATGCTGTAGTGTGGAACGAGAAAGTGGTCTTCACTGCCTCAAGCAGAGGACGGTGCGGAATGCCACATCGCAGAAACATTGCAGAAACGCAGCCATAAACTCCACTCCTACGACATCATGAGGCATTTCTGCCATCTTGTGTGGAAAGGGCCCAAGTCTCAAGTCAAGTCTCAAATCTCTACCTTCAAGTCTCAAGTTGAGTCTCAAGTCCTTGCAAGATACTTTCAAATCAAGTCTCAAGTCTGGGAGCCAACTTTATACCCCAATCTGTATTCCAGAATTTCTGGACAGAGTTGAATAAAGTCAGTTTTAACAATTTAAGCAGAGTCAGCCCTCTACGTTTGTGATTTTGCCATCTGCAGCTTTGGAAGTGGGGAATAGAATCCTCCTTCTTTCTATTTGCAAAGCTGGAGGCTTTTTCAGAAGTGGGGAATAGGGTTCTTCTTATTCCTCATTACTGAAGCTTCAAGACTTTTAGAAAGAAGAATCTTTCTTCTTCAAGCCCATTACTTAATACATTTTCTTTTCCCCTCTGAGATATGCACTCTGCACTTTGGGTATGAGCCTTGCCTTCTGCTCTTAGGAAAAGCCTTAGAAAGCTTCTCCTATATGTAGTGGGTACAGGTTGCTGAGCAGACCTCAACCCCACTTCAAGCTCATTGCCCAACCCATTTGCTGTTTCCTCTGAGAAGTGTGTCCACACTTTGGGCTTGAGATAGATCATCATGTGACCAATAAGTTGTAGGATTTCTGGATGAGCATGTTATGTTACAGAACCGAGCACAGCAAGTCAGTCACTAAAAATATGCAAGTCTCAAGTTGAGTCAGTGTGTAATTTTTGTCAAGTCAAGTCTGAGTCGAGTCAGTGAAGTGACTTAAGTCTGACTTGAGTTCGAGTCTATCAACTTGCGTCTACGTCACTGGCAGATAGTCTATTTTATATGTACTCACCTTTACAAATAATTGGACAAAGACCATAAGTCAATTTCCATCTTCATTTTTTTTAACCTAGTTACAAAATGGACTGGTGTTTCACTGCAAAACACATGTCCAGTGCTGTTAGTTGTGAATGCATGTTTAATTATGCTATTTCCTCAGCAAGAGTACAGCTGTATTTTCAACAGATGCCTGCTTTGATGGTTTATTACTCTTTGCTTGCTGCCACACTTTCACACTGTAAGTGCTACTTTTTTCATTCTACAGTCTAACATCATGGAATAAAGCCAGGGTGCTGAGGGCTATATGAGGCCAGACACCCATGCAGTGATGGCTGCAATATCAGAGTGGCACTTAACGGGCTTTAGTCTGAACTTTAATGGAACTATGCAGGGTGTTGAACCCTATTTTCCAAATAGGTCAAAATTGGAGCTTTTGATTTTTAAGTCTAAGAAGGTGTATTAATTTGTGAGTCTTTTCCATTAAAATAGCAAGTAAAGGTCTCATTTGGAAAGAAAAGTGTCAGGCTTGAATTTATTCACACAACACAGTGCAGACATCGTGAATGTGCAATTGAAACCAGAGTGATGAATTTGAAAGGAGTTACCCATGGTGCTGACTCCTGATCCCAAATAGGCTCAGCACTGTGGATAGTGCCTTTAAAGCTCACTTCAAAATTTGGAGTAGTTTCAGCATCCCACTGACATTGGATCCAACAGCTGCACACATGCACACTGCCCTATTTCAATCCATGTGCTCATGTACAGGCATTCACAAAAAACGCAAACAAATGCATACTCATTCCTGCACCCTACATTTCAGCATGCACCCATCACCCAGCAATCCCCACTGGGACCAATACTAAGATTCAGATAAACAATATAGAGCCCTCCTGTCACATTCATGGGTTTGATTATTTGCAAGGCATGTTC
The DNA here is from genome assembly GCA_948472985.1 of Iguana delicatissima. NCBI lineage: Eukaryota > Metazoa > Chordata > Lepidosauria > Squamata > Iguanidae > Iguana > Iguana delicatissima. The sequence goes on along the minus strand of CAOKZL010003689.1, from coordinate 89,032 downwards.
TTGCCTCCCTCCATTTTCTGCCTCTCAGCCCTTGCATTCCTCACCCCAGGCTTGCCAGACTTGTGTTTAAAATGGGTGCTTTTCCTTTTGGGTGAGCAAAGCCCTCTCCCACTGCTGCAGGCGTGTCCTCTCTGCCATGTGGTTGCATATTCTACTGTGTATTGGCTGCTGATTGATCAGGTGCTCCTTTCTCAAGATGGCCACCAGAAGTAATTAGAAGTCCAGGGTTTTTTTCTCCCCCTATCCAATGCAGGGGCTGGAGGCAAAGGAATGAAAAGGGGGAAGCTTCAGAGGGGAAAGAGAAGGGAATCACAGAGAGAGTTATTCATAGTTTTTCCACTTTTGCAATGGTTCTATGCCCCAAGCTGTCAGGAGACATATGTGTTTATTGTTTAGATTAGCATAGCAAGGGATCATCAGAAGGGTGTTAGCTATCTACTAGAATTTACACATGAAGAACATTCCTTCCGGCTAGAGTTTCCCAGGAATAAGTAGATCAGATAAGACTCATGGTGATTGATGGCTGCCAAGGCTTTGATGGTTGGGTCTGTGAAGTTAAACGTTTAAATGTAAAGTGTGGGAAACAAATCCCATTCGTGATCTTTAAAGTTTGAAGACAGCATCACCGCTCTGTTTTCAATAAAACTACTTCTAGTTTATTGTACAAGCTTGTGAGTGAATCTGTTCCTGACACAAGCCCTGGTGAATCTGGAGGATCTACTGTATTTTACAAGCCATGGAATGGCCTTTTCTTCTCTACTGTCATACAGGGAAAAGTGGATGGGCTTCTACCTGTTCAGGGGCTGCACTGGGAGCACGCAGGGAGCAACCAAGGGCTACATGCAACCTCAAAGCTACAGGTTGTGCCCCCCAGCTGAAAAAGGTTATGGTACACTAATATTAACAGCTGGTTATTGCTATTAAATGTGATAGAAGAACATTTGCAAACAGAACTGCTCTGATTAAGCTCAACAGGAATAGTTGAGGTGAATGGACAACTAAAAGAAAGCTGGTCTTTTCAGCATGAACTTCCGTGGATGAATGTCCATCACCACAGTTTTTGTTCATATCTGCAAATGAGTCACCTGCTATTGCTTTTTGAGAGAGACTTTAAATATGAGGAGTCTTACTAAAGTCTAACTTTTTATGCAGATGACATAAAGATATTCTTTAAACAGGCAGAATTTTAATTAAGATATTACAAGAAAAAATTAGAGCTGAAAATGCTATAGAAATCGAGAGGAAGCTGAAGATAATGAAACAAAGGCATTTTGAAGGAGCTGATAAACCAGGTAGATGGTTAACTTTAAGATTAAGGTAAAGAAGAGAAAGAAATCTGATTTTACAAGTCTATAAGGGAAAAGAAATTGTCACAGATCAAGATAAAATTAAAAATATTTTTAGGAATCATTACAAAGAATTATATGAAAATACTCATAAAATGGATGGAAATAAAAGGATACAAGACTACTTGAAAGAACAAAACACAACAGAATTAACAGATGAGCAAAAAAATACTTTAAATTCAAATATAACTGTGATGGAGATTCTGGAAGCAATTAAAAAAGCTAAACTAGCAAAATCACCAGGCCCGGATGGCTTCTTTTCTTTATATTACAAAATTTGTCAGGAGGAATTACTAATGCCAATGTACAGAATGTTTAATGAAATAGCGGACAAAGGCAAACCTTCATCATGGACTGAAGCGAACATAACCTTGATATTGAAAGAAGGGAAGGACCCTTGGGACCCGAACAATTATCGACCAATATCCCTTTTAAATGCTGATTATAAAATATTCACGAACATATTGGCTAATAGACTAAAAAAAAATTACAGAATACAATACATGAAGACCAAAGTGGCTTTTTACTCAGAAGACAAATAAGAGATAATATAAGGACTGTAACAGACATGATAGAGTATTATGAAAAGCATAATGGGAAGAAATTTGCAATGATTTTTGTTGACGCTGAGAAAGCTTTCGATAATATCAAACATGAATTTATGCAACAATTGCTAATGAAGATGAACTGTGGAAAAAAATTTAATACTTGGATTGGCGAAATATATGAAAATTCCAAGGCTCAAATTATAATTAATGGTGAAAAAACGAAACCTATTGATGTGAGAAAAGGTATGAGACAAGGCTGCCCACTTTCGCCATTATTATTTATAATGGTGTTAAAAGTTTTGCTTGGAGCGATTAGATCTAATAAAGAAATCAGAGGAACCAAAATAAAGGACCAGGAATATAAATTGAGAACATATGCGGATGACCTTGTAATCTTTTTAGAAGACCCTAAGCAAAGTGTGGAAAAACTATTGGACATTACAAAAAAGTTTGGAGAGATGGCAGGATTTAAAATTAAGAAGAATAAAACAAAAATCATGACAAAGAATATGATTAAAGGAGAAATGGAAGAACTATTACGTTTGACTGGTTTCGAGACAGAAAAGAAGATAAAATATTTAGGAATTATAATAGCGAAACAAAGCAATGAATTGTTTGAAAACATTTATAAAAAACTATGGAATGAGATAAAGAAAGAAATGCAGAAATGGACTAAATTGAAGTTATTATTAGGAAAGATAGCAGCAATTAAGATGAATATTCTTCCAAAAATGAATTTTCTTTTTCAAAATCTTCCAATAATAATTAACAGAGGATGTTTCGGGGACTAGAAGAAAGAACTATCGAAATTCATTTGGAGAGGAAAGAAGCCGAGAATTAAGTGGAAAACATTAACGGACAGGAAAGAAAGAGGCGGATTAGGAGTACCAGACTTGGAATTATACTATATGGCAAATGCCTTAACATGGATAAAGGAATGGATAACACTTAAGAATGAAAGAGTACTGAAATTGGAGGGACCAGAATTGAGATTCGGCTGGCATGCATATCTTTGGTATAATAAAGATGAAATGGATAAAGACTTCCCAAATCACTACTTTAGACGTGCCTTATTGGAAACTTGGAAAAAATTCAAAAAGAAGATCTATAATAGAATTCCATTATGGTTATCCCCACATGAAGCGTCATTTGGAAGATGGCGAGAACTGAAAGAAAAATGGTTTAGATATAAGGATATTATAGTAGAAGAAAAGACAAATTTAAGAATAAAAATAAGAGAGGAACTAGAAAAGGAAGGTCATTTTTGTCAATGGTTCTTATATTATCAACTTCAAGAAAGATTCAAAATGGACAAAAAATTGGAAGGATTTGAAGGTAAAGAACACCAGAATGATTTTGAGAAAGCCGTTTTTGAGAAAACAGATCATCTAGTGGCACAACTATATAAACTATTACGAAACAGAGAATTAGAGGCAGAAATAATTAAAGAATCAATGATATTATGGGTAAGAAATATAGGGCATGAAATCAGACTTGAACAGTGGGAAAGAAGCTGGAAGAATACACAAAAATTTACATTGGCCCAAAATCTGAAAGAAAACCATTTTAAGATGCTCTATAGATGGTACCTAGATCCAGTAAAGCTAAAGAAAATATATAAGACTCCCAGCAAAATGTTGGAAATGTAAGGAAGAAGAAGGAACATTTTTTCACATATGGTGGTTGTGCCCCAAAGTTAGCAAATATTGGAAAAATATTCACAAGAAAATAGTGGAAATACTGCAAATTAATATTCCTTTGTCCCCAGAGATTTTCCTTTTAAATATGTTACATCAAATAGAGAAAGAACATATGAAACACTGGAGAGTTATAATGTACATGGTTTCGACAGCAAGAATTATATATGCAAAATATTGGAAGAATGAATGTGTTCCAGATATAGACGAATGGGAGACTAAACTAGTAGAATTGATATTGATGGACAATTTGACTATGGCACTTAAAGGTGAGACAAAAGGGAAAAATCGTGATGAAATGAAACCAATTAAAAGATACATACAACAAAAATGGGAGATACAGATGGAAATATGAAGAATAAGAACGTAGAGAGAGGGAAGAGATGATAACAGTAAGCAAAAATATGAGAAAAAGAGAAGGGTAAAAAAGAAAAAGGCAAGTCACTAGAAATATGAAAGTTTCAGAGGAAACTTGGGAACAATAATTAATCAACCAACAAGAGAAAGGAAGGAAGGAAGTTGAATGTGTATAGGTATATGTAAATGTATAAGTAGAATAACACAAATGCATAAGTGAGGAACTTATAATCAACAAGTAATTAAGCTATGGAAATTTTCTACGTTTAAATTTGATAAGATATGACATAATTGATATAGAACAAGTAAAAGCAATATGCCAGAGTAAAATGCAAGAATTAGAGATATATATATAAATGTTATTTTTATTAATATTTTTGGATATACAAATTTGATGTTTTTTTTGTTTTATATATGTTTATAAAATACTCTTTTTTGCTATGAGATTTGTAAATATGGATATTTATAACTTTTTAAATAAAAATATATTAAAAAAAATAAACAGGCAGAATTTTCCTTATATTTCAGAATATAAAATAAATGGACTTCAAGATATAAAACAAATTTGAATTTATAATTAATCATCCTTTACAAATTAGGGCAAAATGGGCTTAGAATAGGACTAAATTTCATCAACAGACCTGTGAGATATAATGGAATAAAGCAATTCCAAGAAATAAATTGCATTGGAAAGGTAACCTACAGCATTGTTACACAAAAGGTGAAATAAGATACTGTGGCCAGAAAAAAATTGAGATGAGCATGACTAGCACGAATCTCAGCAGGTTTTGCCTATACATTAGCCATTTTTAAATTATTACAGGAAACTGAAAGCATAGCAAAGAGACTGGATAGTTTTATTTGTGATTACAAAAGATCCGGGCTCATATAATGCTATCAGTGCAAATAGACTGTCAGCCCATTCTTAATTTGCTACCGTATTGTGAAGCTCTCTATCATCAGACATCTGGAATAATATGGAAGATGCTATATATAGAATTAGAAAACTTCAGTCAGGCACAGTTTTGATTATATTCACATCTTCATATTGGTATATCTTTGGATTGAATTTCAAAGAAAGAACAAAGGAATTCACTTGAATATCAAATTAATTTGAAAATACTTTCAAAACTTGGGGTAGGAGGAAAGGAGTTTTAAATCCAGATATTTATCCCACTTAGCACTGCAGAGCATAGTACTTAAAGCACAAAATTGGTATATATTCTTTCCATCTGCTATGCCAGTCTACTTCAGCCTGTTGTTCCAAATACAACTTAAGTATTATTTAATCCCTTTGCAATTCAGTAGGGGTCTTCTGGTCACACGATATAAATTTTTGGAAAATAGAGCTTTGATATATAGCCTGGTTGGAATTACTGGAGACAATAATAGATCTATTTTTACAATCAATATTAAGCCTCAGAGCCAGCATAGTGTAGTGATTGGGAAATTAGACTCCAACTCCAGAAGACAAAGGTTCAAATACTCACTCAGCCCTGGAAACTTATTGGGTGATCTTGAGCAAGTCACCCTGTCTCCATCCCAGAAAGCAACAATGGCAAACCTCCTCAGAATAAATCTTGCCAAGAAAATTCTAAGAAAGCATTGCCTTAAGTTGGAATTGATATGAAGGAACAGCAACAAATGTTAGGTATAGACCAGGGATGGGTAACCATTGACCCTCGAGATGTTCTGGACTACAGCTCCCACAGTCTCTTTACCATTGGCTGATGGGAACTGTTAGCCAAATATTTTGGAGAGCCTAAGGCAAAGTTAGGAAAAGTTGTCATGCAGACTGTGGGAGTTGTAATAGCAATAGCATGTGTATTACTATACTGCTTATCAGGTAAGTGTTCTCTAAGCGGTTTACAATGTGTTAGCTAATTTCCCCCAACAAGCTGGGTACTCATTTTACCGACCTGCAGAAGGATGGAAGGTTGAGTCAACCTGGAGCCAGGCAGGATTGAACTCATAACCTTGTGGCTGCAGTACTGGCATTTAACCACTGTGCCACCAAGGCTTTTCCTAACTGTACCCTAGACCATTTATTAGTACTCTCCAGTATAATCCAGTGTAATATCACCTGCACTCAAAAACTACTGGTGATAAAGTCATCCAGTATAACACAAATTTACCTTCATCTGCCCATGACAAGTGATTGTTCCTTGGCTGGAACTTAGGCCATTTCCACACGGGCATATTGCCCACGCTAGAGCGACCTCTCCAGGAGGTCTTCTTCACCAGGGTCTGCGCTAGAGCAGTTAAAAAAAGTGAGGTTCTAGACCTCAAACTGCTCTAGCGCAGCCCCGGGGTGGCGCTGTGAGTTTTATAAAAACCACCTTCAAAAGTGGTTTTTATAAAACTTACCTGCGCTGCCCCGTAGCAGCCCCCAGTCAAGAACTGCAGAGACGCGGTAGCGCATCCCTGCAGATCTGCCCGGGGGTGGGCTTCCGGCTGGCGCGCTGTCCTAATTGGCGGAGAGCCACCGGAAGCCGCCGGCCGCCATTTTGGGTGCCGTCGGGTGCCGCTGCGGCATTTGGAATGGCGGATCCATGCTCTTCGGAGGGACGGAGCAACCCGCTCATGGGTAAGCTCCGCCCCTGTGTGCGCGGCCCCGTTTCGGCCCCCCCGGTGAGGAAAGGGCCTTAGTCTTGCAAGACAGAAGAAGAAACTGTCAGAAGTAAGATCTGAAACAATCTCTTGCTGAATTACAGTTTTATACTATGCAAAAGACCATTCCTTTTATCATTCAAGCTATTTTTTTTCATTTCAGATCTATTTTGATTTTCAGATGCCTTCATTATTTTTGATTCAGCGTATGTTATATTCTTTTGAGCAATAAAAATGTTACAGAGGTCTGTGGCTTTCATTTGTCCCCAAAGAATATCTCTTCTCGAGTACAACTTCCGGTGTCGGCAGTGAGGAACTCGGCCGTCTCCCAACACAGCTGGAGGAGAGGCATCCACCCTATGAGGGTCTGAAACCCACTATTTGGAAGAGAGAAAGTGGGAGAATTACCCCCTTGGAAAAGCGGGTATGGAGGCACTCGCAAAAGGATTGGAAGCTTTGTATCCTGATTTAGAAACAACAAAACCGGGACGTGAGGTGGATCCGTTGAGCAGCCATTACCCTGTTAGGGTTCTAAACGAGAAAATCCTCGCCACCACTTTTAAAGTTTTTGGAGGAGGAAGAACGAAGAAGAACAAAGGAGGAAGAACGAAGAAGAAGGAAGAATGAAGAAGGAAGGAAAACCTCCTGTTTTATTTTCTTGCTCATTTAATTTCTTTGTTCTTGTTGGTGAAAATAACCAACATAAACCCTCTGCGTTACGAAAGTTTACAAGGCAGGGTCTTTTTAAAGGGGAGAGAAGTCCCCAAAAAGGAACCTAGCTTGGTAAAACCACCCAGGATCTTGTAGGATGGAAAGACGCAACGGGACAGGGAGAGGCTTTGGAAATCATATGTAATTAAATATATATGTATAAATATATCTTGTTGTACCTACCCCCTTTTATGTAGAATTGTATTTAATGTTGTTGAGCAAGCGGTTGGGACTTAATTAAAAAAGAAGGAACAAAGGAAGTGAAGGACACGAAGGAAAGAGTGTGATTTTTAAAAAAGAAGGAAACAAGTGATTAAGAATAGATAAAAAGTGTAAGAAAGGTGTAATCAAAACTACTCCCTCTAAGGTGTTAATATGGTGAAGAAGAGGAGAAGAGACCAGCTAAGAAAGAGAGGGAAAAAAAAAAGGCAAAACGTTTGACAGAGACTAGAAGAATCTGATGTGTAATTTGTAGTGTAAACTGTAGTGGGAACAGAGGAATAGAGGAGGAGAAGCTGGAAAAGCAAGAGGACTGTGTAACTTCCCTTAATGGTAAAGAGGAATGTAGAGAAAGGAAAAAAGACAAGTAAAAAGACACTTTGAATTTAATAAGAAATTTGCATTAATTTGTGACTTTTAATTTTTAGGAAACTCTTGTACATCTATACATCAGTGGGACTTGAATTTTGATTGAATTGAATTGAATATTTGTTAGAACATTATACTTTAGAAACAGAAGTGAATAGATTGTTATTTAATGAATTTAATAGTGGGTAAAATAGCATTTAATGAATTTAATGCATTTAATGAATTGAATAGGATTGAATAGTATAATGAACTGAATAGAAAATTTCCCCCTCCATTCAGTACTGGGTTATTTTAATGAAATATATAATAATCCTTTTGAGAAAATAGAATAAAGAAGATTTTGTTTATTTTTCTTTGGTAAGATATTATGATTAATAGTACATTGTATATAATATATGACAGTATATGATTGTGACTAATTGTATATATATACTTTTTCTTTTTCAAGGTTTGGAACAACTATATCTATATACAAGAATTAAAAAATAACCTACAACTAAATACTGTTAATAACAGATTAACAAATATCTTAAAATTTTGTTATCTTTCTACTACCTTTATTTCTTCAAATAATTTATGACCGTCAGTATTATTGTTTTATTGTTTTGCTGAATATTTATGTACTGAGTTTCCATTATTAAACTGAGCTATAAAAAATTTGAATCAAAGGGTTTCAATAGATAAAGATTTTGAAAGGACTTGTATGTATAAGGAATTTGAAATGATTTCGTTTATTAAAAGTCATATATTTGGTTGGTGTGGAATAATCCTATAAATAAGAATAGCAATTATGATAAAAATAATTTAAATTATTAAAAGAAAGGAAATCTAACCAAAAAAGTAATTACCAAACAATAAACATAGTTTACAAAAGAATTATGGTATCTGGAACAAAAAAAGCGGTGTTGTCTCAACAACACACACAAAGAAGAGCATCTATGGAGGAACAATCCAAGTTTTTAGAATTCGGAAATACTATTCTTAAAGATGTGTAAATTAAGAGATGACTTTAAGAAAGAAATGCAAAAAGTATCATCAGAATGAGGGAAGTAAAACAGGAAATGTTAAATATAGGACAAAAGATGGAGAATATAACTAAGGATATACAGAAAATAAATAAAAAGATTGAAAGTTTACAAGATAGAACAAATAATTTAGAAAAAGAGACACTGGAACTGCAGAAACAGATTGAGTGGGTGGAATCTCAAGCTATAAATACAGAGGTAAAAATCAGAGACAAATGTATAAAGATTAGAGGTTTAGAGGAAGTAGAAGGTGAAGATCTATGTAACCGTATAAACTATTTTAGCGCATTTCATCGGGTGGAACATAGAGCAACTTGACCTTGAGATTGATAAAATCTTCAAAAAAACTCCTTCATAGCCAAAAAAAGGAAGGTGCTGGGAGATGTTGTAATCTACTTTCTTAGAGAAAGAGTGAAAGACTTGGTACTTCAGGAAAGTTATACAAATAAACTGGTCATACAAGGTACAGAATTACAGATTTTCAAAGATATACCATCATAGATATTAAAAAAAAGAAAAGAAAATTATTTTTTGGCTTAAAAGACATGGAATCAAATATAGATGGTGTAGAGGGAAGGAGTTATCTTCACATATAATCAAAGAAGGTATATTTTAAACTCATTCCTAAGGCACAAGATTTTGTAAAGAGATATAAAGAAGAATAGGAAAAATGGAATTTGAAAGTGAAGTAGCTCAAGGAAAAGATAAGATAAAGGAAAAAGTGAAAATGATCATAAAAAAAGATCTAGGAGCAAAAAGAAAAACAGAGAAGATAGAACAAGAGAGTACACAAGATGAGACTTGCGTTTAGAAAAGAAAACATGGTACAAGATAGACAAAAAAAAAGGAGAGAAATTACACAAGAGGAAGAAGAAGGTCCAGGACAACAGAGAGGTGGAGGAAGAAATAGAAGGACAAGAAGAAGAAGAAGGGGAAAGGGGATAGAAAAGAAATAGAATAAGGTGTAGATTAAAAAAAGGACAAAAAAGAATTAGAGGTAAGGAACGTTATTTAAAATTTAGAGAAATGAGAATTTTATCATGGAATGTTTGGGGGTTAAAACGCTCAATTAAGAGGAAAAGGATATTCCATTATTTGGAGAAATCAAAAGCAGAAGAATATGCCTTCAAGAAACACATATAACAGAGAAAGGCATTAAATATCTAAAAAATCCAAAATTAGGATTGTTCTCCTTATTTGTAATAAAAAGTAAACAGGTGTAACGATTTATGTCAACAAGAAATTTATGGCAAAAGAAGTATTTAAAGATGACAATGGAACGTTTATAGGTGTAGAGGTCAAGTTATTGGAAAATAAAATCTTATTTGTTGGGATTTATGGTCCGCATCAAAAAAAAGCATTTTTTGAAAAATTACAAAATGAAATCGAAATATATAATTATCAAGAGATTATTATAATGGGAGATTGGAATGGGGTTAAAACCCTTTTTATAAAAAATCAGGGAAAGCTAAAATATTACAATGGAAACTACCAAGATCCTTTTTTAATCTGGTAGAAAATCTCTCCTTGCAAGATATATGGCAATATCTATATGGAAAATCTAAGGAATATATGTATTATTCTAAAATCCCCCAATCATAGTCTAGAATAGACATGATACTAACATCTAAAATTTTAAATTTAAAAAATACCAAAAAAAATGAAATTTTGAATGATATTTTCAGACCATAATCCGGTGGTGATGGAAATTAAGGAAAGAAAGAGGGAATATCATTGGAAATTAAAAGAGGAATTGTTAAGGGATGGAAAAGTAGGGGAAGGAAAGAACAGAAAAGCAGTATTTTAGGGAAAATTCAGGTAAAGAAATAGCTGAAAATATAGTTTGGGACGCGGGAAAAACGGTGATAAGGGGATTTTTTTTTATAGAACAAGATATATATAAAAAGAAGAAATGGAAAGAAAGCCAAAGAAAAATTATGGAAAAACTTAAGAAAAAAGGGAAAATGAGCTTAAAAAAGAACCACAGAATAGAAAGATTAAATATGAAGTAAAAGCATTACAAAAACAAATAATAATTCAAAATACAATTTAATTGGAGAAGAAATTAAAATATGCAAAACAAAAATATTATGAACATTCTAACAAGGCAGGTAAATGGTTAGCCTATAGGCTTAAAAAAGAAAAAAAAGAAGAGATTAATCTTGGAAATCAAAGAAGGGAAAGAAATATATCGGAGTCAAGATAAAATAAAATTAGTATTTTACAAATATTTTCAAAAACTCTTTGAGGACCAGGAGCATGCAGATATAAATCAAAGTATAAAGAAATATCTAGAAGAAACATCAATAACACAAATTAATGAAAACCAAAGGATGGAATTGAATAAACCAATTACAAGATGGAAATCATTAATGTGATTCAAAAACTTAAGACAGGAAGCCCCTGGACCAGATGGTTTCACATTAAGCTGTTGTAAAACTTTTCAAGAACAACTTGTAGGTCCTATACAGAAGGTCCTGAATGATATAGACTATGGAAGCCGTGAGGCTTCCTCGGGCGAGGCACTATCAGTTTGATTCCAAAAGAGGGAAAAGATTCTTTGGATACCAAACATTTTAGACCAATCACATTATTAAATACCGATTATAAAATATTTGCAATTATCTTAGTAGAGAGATTAAAAAAAATATTAAACGAATGGGTACATAAAGATCAAAGTGGTTTTCTCCCCGGAAGATCGATAAAGGATAATATGAGAATAGTGTTGAACATAATAGAATATTACCATAAACATAACGATAAAAAATTAGCTATGATTTTTATAAATGCAGACAAAGCCTTCGATAATGTGAATTAAATTTATAGAAGAAACCCTAAAAAGGATTAATACAGGAGAAAAATTTATTAAATGGACCAATATGATCTACAAAGATCAAACAACAAATATATTAATAAATGGAGAAAGAACACCCAAAATTGATATTAAAAAAGGAACAAGACAAGGACGTCCCTTATCCCCTTTAATCTTTCTGATAATCATTGAAATTTTAAATATTCAATAAGAAATGATTTGCAAATAAAAGGAACACAAATAAAAGGCCAGATGTTTAAACTAGGGCTTTTGTGGACGATTTTTTTTATCTTGTTGGTTAACCCAAATCAGAGTATAAATCATCTAAAAATGACATTGGAGGAATTAAGGGTTTCAGGATTTAAGGTAAACTCTGAGAAAACAACCATAATAACTAAAAATATGACTAGACAAGAAGAAATGGAATTGGCAACAGAATCTCAATTTAAAATTTCAAAGATAATAAAATATTTGGGCATAAATCTAACTAAAAATAACACTGATCTATACACGAACAACTACAAAAAAGTTTGGCAAACGATTAAGACAACTTAGAAAGATGGACGAAATTAGATTTATCACTTATGGGGAGGATAGCGGTATTAAAAATGAACATCTTGCCTAGGATGATTTTTCTGTTTCAAAACCTACTCATAATAGTTAATGACACACCTTTTAACCAATGGAGGAAAGATCTGTCCAAATTTATCTGGAATGCCAAAAAAACTTGTATAAAATGGTGAATTTGGAACTAAAGGGAAAAAGGCAGATTAAGAGTACCTGAGCTAAAGCTATATTACCACGCTTGTTGTATAGACTGGCTGAATGCATGGATTAAGTTAGATAACGAAAGGTTACTAACTTTAGAAGGGGGAGATCTACCTTTTAGTGAAAATATACTTATGGTATGAGAAAGATAAATAAATAAAGAGTTTAATAATCACTTTATCAGAAAGTCCCTATTATGAATTTGGACATTATATAAGAATAAATTTTATTTGAAATTGCCATTATGGGTATCTCCTCATGAAGCCTTTTATAGGAGAAAAACCACAACTAAGAGACTGGATTACATATAAGGACATAGAAAAGTACCAAAGGGGGCAAAATTGAATTAAAAAATAAAGAAGAGCTGATTGAAAGTGGATTTTCCCCCCACTGGCTATTACAGAGACAATTGGCAGAAAAATTCAAGATGGACCAAAGAACAATAGGGATACAAACAAAAGAGAATGACTTTGATAAACTGTTGAAACCAGGAACAGAACATCTTATTGCAAAGGTGTATAAAATGTTATTAATTTAGAATTAGAAAAAGGGGATGGTAAAGGAAGACATGATACAATGGGCTCGGAATATCAGTCATTCAATTCAGTTGGAAAGCAGGGAAAGTCCTTGGAAGGTCCCTTATAGAATATTGAAAAGCGTGTCATTAAAAGAAAATTATTGTAAAGTTCTTTGATGGCATTATACCCCAGTACAGTTAGTAAAAATGACTAAAACAAATAAAAATAATTGTTGGAAATGTAATTAAAAAGGGAAATTTTACCATCTTTGGTGGACCTGCCCAAAAGCAAAAAAATTCTGGATACAAATTCACAGCAATATTATACAAATTATGCAATTAGAATTTCCAGTGCTATCAGAGATATATTTATTGAATATATATCAAGAAATAAAAAAGTTAAAAAAAAATTTTACAAAACTATTAACTTACATGATAGTAGCAGCGAGAATGGTTTATGCAGGCAAATGGAAACAAGAAGATGTACCAGAATTAGAAGAATGATTACTTAAATTTTACAATTTAATAGAAATGGATAAATTGACAACAATACTGCACCAAAACTCGTTGGAAAAATTTAACAAACATTGGGAAAATTTGATTACATTTAAAACTAAGTGGGGCAATTTAGCCACAAAAGGGATAGAAGAATAATTATTATTAATAATAATAAAAACTTAAAAGAAAGGATGAGTAATATGGACATTGAGCTGTAAGAAAAAGTTAAGCGAAAAAGGATAATATTAGATAATTAAAAAAAGTTAAAAGATATACTTTGTAATGAAAGAGACTGCTTTGGTAAATGACACCATAATGATGAAGTTGCTGATCTTGGGCAAAATATAAATTACAGTAAAGCATAATCTTATAAAATATGAATGGGCAGAGCTTGGAAGTAAGGAATAAAATGATTTAATTATCGTTGGGAACTTTGATCTAGGGAATAACCAATATGTACAGGGAAAGTGAATAAGGGAAGAATTTTTTAAGAGGAAAAACTTTAAGAAGTCAAGTATAAGAAATAGGACATTAGATAAATGGACATAATGTAAATATTTGTAATGTGTAAATATCTATAGGAGGAGAGAAATGACTTTGTAAAGAAGAATATGGAATACTTTGTAAGTTAGATATCTACGGTATAGAGTATTACAAACATTAAATGAAATGGATAAGAAAAGACAGATATGGAGTATAACTTGTCGATAGTTTAGGGTTTAAATTATAGATTTCTTTGTAACCTATGGAAATGTAAAGATAAATTGTGTTGTTATGTTGTTATTGTTTCAATAAAAAGATTTGAATACAAAAAGAATATCTCTTCTCTAGTTATTCTGGTATACCCTCTGATAGGTTGACTTTCATAACATACTTCACCTGGAGAGATTGTAAAGGGTATTAGCATATGTTCTAGGAAACTAATATCCTAAAAATGACAGGAGAATTATATCATTAGATAGAGCAGTGTTGAAGTAAATTAGTGTACTTCTGTGGGCTTAAAGAAGAGAAGCACTCTTACTGAAAATGAAAAATAAATAATATTTCAAGCATTCTAAAAAAATATTTAGATGAATAACTCATCTAATTCTGAAAGTTCAGGGTGAGTCTATTGATCACGATGCATATTTTTAATACATCAGTTATTAATTATTTGAATTCTGACAAAGACAGAGACTTCTGCTAATCACAAGAAACCAAACATCTGAGGCCATTTCCTCATGAGACTGCTATAGCACTATGATTCCACTTTCAACATCCTATGGATGCCTGGGGTTTGTTGTTTAGGGAGGGGCTGGCTGGCCCCTCCCTAAACTGCAAAGCCCAGGATTCCATAGGATGTTGAAAGTGGAATCATAGTGCTATAACAGTTGCATGCGGAAATCGTCTGAGTTTCCTTTATAGAAACTTGCTGAAGGATAAATTAGATGAGTTATACATACAAATAAATTTTTAAAAATGCTTGAAATATGATTTATCTTTCATGTTCAGTGACTATGCTTCTTTTCTACAAGCCCACAAAAGTACATTAATTTACAGAAATGCTATGTCATGATATTATGTAAATACAATAGTACACCTTGTAGGTTAAACATTGTCTCCTGGGATTTTGAAGACTTGTCCTCTGAGCTCAGCTTTTGGGAACTCTTAACGCCAAAAAGCTGAGCATGCAACCATGTGGCAGGTGGAATGTTACACCTGAGGGCTTATTGATTATGCCCGGAGAGCTGTTGGGGTCTATGACCTCAGGATAGAATCCTGCACAATCAGGGCTGGACTGACTTGAAACCTGGTCCTTGATTTTGTATTTACCTGGTAAAGCATGTGTGCAGCAGCACACTTTATACTCCAACCCCATAAGAAAATGCTCACAAGGCTCTCTGCTACTGCAGGCTGATCTGGAATCCAGGTGTCTATCTTGTGAATGCAATACTCTGTGACTGAGTTGGTGCATACTTGGATCCAGTGTGTATTTCAACAAGTGCACGTATTTAGGGACTTATGCTCTCTTGGCTCTTAACAGATTCTAATCCATGTCTGGGTCCAATTTAATGTGCTAGCTTTGATCTTTAAATCAAATCTTTAAATCAAATCTTTAAATCAAATCTTTGAACCACACTGTTTGGTACCTCAGTCAGGGACTGTTTCTTCCCACATGTACCTATCCAGTCTCTGAGATTGCTACCAGAAAGCCTTTGACGTGTGCCCCTGCTCAGTGAGGTATGTTAGATGGCAACAGCAAGAAGAGCCTTCTTGGTAGTATTCTTGTGTTATGCCTTCCCTGGAGAGGCCTTCTGACACCTACTTTAATCTCATTTCAATATCAGGCAAAGGCCATTTTGCTTCCCTAGGTGCTTTGCATTACTCTGAAGTTCTAATATTGCTTAAAACTGACAGATTTTCTTTTCATGACCAGTAATCCTTACAAGCCCACACTTTTTATTTTTTATTTATGTTTTTATTGTGTATAAATCAAGGATAGAAGACAAAAAAGACATAAAGACAAAAAGATAGACCTTGCATAACAAATACAAATAACAGATAAAACAGATTAAAGCCCCACATGGGTTGGGCCCAAGTTACCTACAGGATTACCGTCTCCCATACAATCTGCCCCATTTACTTAAACCAGCCAGGACTAGATTGACAACAGTCACCCAGAAGACCTTCCTATTGGCTGCTCCCAGACCATGGAATGATCTGCCGGAAGAGATTTGACAGCAAAACACGCTGTCTGAATTAAAAAAAAAAAAAGACTCTAAAGGCCTATTTCTTCTGGCAGACCCATCCAGTCAACTTTCAACTATGAATTTTAAATTAGTATAATTTAAATGGTTTCATGAGTTTTTAGCTATATTTTAATTGATGATGTACCCCACCTTGAGCCATAGGCAGAGGTGGGTAAGAAATAAAAAATTATCCTCCTCCTCCTCTTCCTCCTCCTCCCAATAATACATTCCACCCATTGAACTGATAAAGCCCAAACAATTAAAAGGGACCAGCATGTTTAGGGACCATCTTATTATTCTCCCATAGTGTTCCATAAATACTTCTTTGTGTGCTTAAATGAAGGCACTGAAACTTTCTTTTTTTACAAAAGGTGTCTGTGATGTGCTTGCTTACAGCTCTCTTCCCCAAGTCACTCCCAATTACAATGGATGGCAGTACCTGGGGAATAAAATCACCCTTTCCCCCACTGACAAAATGTTCTTAGTTTCAGTATTGAGAAAAATACAGTAAAGCCTATGACAAAAGCAGACCCTCCCAAAAAGAAATCTGGATCCTCTGCAGCAAATGAATAATAACTGCCAATACAAAACAGAAAGAGAGATCTGGCTGTGCCAGCTGAGGACGACAGAAATTTTTGTCTGATCCATCTCTGGGGGATACCAGGTTAATGAAACCTGTCTTGGAATAATTGCTTTCTTAGCATAACTCATTTTGAGCTAAAGATCTATGCTATGATAGACCTATGTGCTAATAAGCTATGAAAGAGAGAAAAAAAATCACAATAGGAAACTGCTCAGAACAAAGCTAGAGTTGCAAATATTGATCTGGTATAACTTGCTGGCAGCATCTCTTTAAGAACACACAGCTCTGAAAGTGCCAGCAAATACCAGGAACACTGATCTCTCCCATTTCTGGGCTCATGCTTATACTTCTGCCTTCCTTGTCAAGGTAAGTGTCATCCTTTGATTTTCTTATTCAGAATAGTTTTATGCTAATCAAAGATTCTCTTTTCAGTTTCCCCCTCTTTTTCTTCAAAGCTGTTGGGGTTGGGCTAAATCAGGAGTGGGGAATGTGGGTTGTGCCATGTTGCCGCACTGCAGCTCCCATTATCCCACCCAACTGGCTGGCTTGGGCTGACAGGAATTGAAGCCAGACAATGTCTGTAGGCAGGCCACACATCCTCCTTATTGCTGGACTGCAGATTTTAAAATGTTACAAAAACACTGTGCACTAAAGTGGTTTTCACACTCAAAGCCTGGCAAAGTTACATCTGGACTACAGTTTCCTGAATCCTAGAGCCAGCACATGTACCCTCCAACTTTCACAGATGAAAACTGGAACACATATGGCCAAGCATCATCAAAGTGTCATCAAGATGAGGAAGAACACACAAGTCAGAAGAGGCAGCAGCAATTTACTTTGCATGTGTCTACTCGGAAGGGCAAGATTCTGCCATGTTCTTCTCCCTTTCTCCCTCCTGAATTAACTGAGTGCAAACTACTTTTGCCCTTTGAACTTGGTTTGCAGCAATGGAAGTATGTGAAGAACGGGGGGAAGTGGGAGGAGGACAGCGAAACTGGGACATTCTAAAAGCAGCTGAAAAAGTGAGATGAGAGAGGATTAATTGGGACTCTTCTTGCTCAGTTGGACAGTTGGAGGGTGTGGGGATTTGTAATCCTGAAAGGTAACTCTTCTAAGTTTTGCATCCTTGTTTGTCTTGGGACATCCTTTCCAAAATCATTGATCTGATGAGGGCTTCTGCCTGTTGCAAAGGATCTTAAGAGGCAGCCAAAGGATCCCTTAAGCGACTCAGCTCAAGCAGTCTCTGCCAAGCTGGAGGTGGGACAGACACTTCCCTAATATTGCTCAATAACAAGAGAAAACAGTGGGTGACAAGCTTTCTTTCAGGGAGACTTGCTTGCTCTTCCTGATCTTCTTACTGAGAAACCCATGGGAAAGCAGCAAGGAACACAGTTTGAAAGTCACTGAAGCAAGACTTTTATTATTTATCCTGGGGGTGCTCTGGGTGTATGAATTTCTTGCTGTCTAAAAAATTATACCAAAGGTTGCGTTGTCTGGATTTTCTGCACATTTATGGCATGGTGAAACTAACATGAGCTGACTGTGCTACGCAGTTGGTTCAGCACATCTCAAGATCAGGAGCGGATACGTCCTTACTCAACTTACTCCACATCATTTCACTCCAGACAGGGACAGCTGTCTTCAGTGTGAACATGTCTTAACCAGGCATTTATCCATGCCTTGTTGTCAGTGCAACCCAGGGTGCGACTTCTGGGCATCTTTCTGAATTGGACCAAAGCTCATTTCATTTAGATTTCTGTTTCCTACAATAAATCAGCCAGGTGCGTTTTAGACCTTCGTTTTAGAAGCCTCATGAGAGTAAGGAATGAAAGCTCTTGATTCAACACCTTGTTCTGAGCAACCAATATTCAGGGCTTAAACACAGTGGGTGGGGAACTTCAAGCCCTGGGGGCAAATCTGGCCCTCTGACCTCTCCCAGACAGACATAGCTCCTCCCACATGATCACCATCATTTAGGTGTTCCCCACATTTTGTGCAATTTTCTTCCATTCTGGAAGGGTGAAATGGTCCTTCTGAGGCTCAATTACAGGCAGTAATGCTTAGAATCACCCTAAATCAGAAATGCCTTGAAGACACACAACAACACTGCTAAAATATGCTGGTATTTTTGGTTGCTCCCCCTTTTACCTTTGGCCGTAAGCACCACTAGAATGCAGCCCATGAAAACTCCAAAATGGAATTTTGGCCTTTGGGCTTAAAAGATGTTCTCCATCCTTGACATATTTTGTTGTTGTTGCTATTTACCATCCAGTTAGCTTTGACATGGCAACCTTTTGAATGGGAGGCCTCCACGGTCTCTGGTCACCCACAGCCTTCTCATGTCTTACATACTTAGTTCTGTGGCTTTGTTGGTTGTGTCAATCCACCTGTAGTGCAGTCGATTCTTCTTTTTTCTACTACCTTCTGCTTTGCCAAGCATTACCATCTTTTCCAGTGCGTGCTTGGCATACAGCCATCATGAATCTATAGCCTCTGGCAAGAGTTCTCAATGAATACCTTTGATACCTTCTAAACTAATGGTCTTTGCCACATCTTGTAAGTAGAGTTGCCAGTTCAGGTGCATCTCAGGCCCTGAGATTTTGGGTCCAAAGTCTGACTCTTAAGAATGCCTCTTGTTGATCTTACAGAGGTTGAGCTGTAGTGATGGCATGAAGCATGAGACAGTAAGCATCAACAACAGTTGCTCAAAGATTATTATTCCAATAACATATGCCAAGGCCTGAGTCCTGTTGTTTAGTCCCAACCAGACCATTCAATCTATTGCTGGAGACAGGCCATTTCCTCACCACAATGTTATAGAGCTGTTATTCCACTTTCAACATCCTGTGGAATTCTGGGGTTTGTAGTTTCCTGAGGCCAAAGAGCTCTCTGGCTGAGGATTCTAAAGGCCCCTCCTCAACTGCAAACCCCAGGATTCCACAGGATGTTGAAAGTGGAATAAGAGCACTATAGCAGTATAGTGTGGAAATGGCCTGAATCAACAGATAGATAAATCTCTTTGATTCAATGGCTCTACTCCAACTGGAACTAACAACAGGAATTATATCCAAGTCTAATGAAAAGAAAACTATTTCTCTGTTTGAAGATTATTTTCCAAGATTTGCACTGAACAGGAAAAAAAAGGGGGGGTGGGAGAGAACACTTCCCAATTCTGTTTTGAACATTTTTGTAAGCACTGCTTTCAAGAACACACAGTAGATATAATTCAACCACAGAAGTTTTTACAAGATCTGCTTTGAACAGAAAACAGACTACAGCAGCAGCTCTAAAGCAGCCTGCAGCAGGGAAAGTGCAGGTCACAGAGACAGCTAGCTCACCTTGTAATTTTCAGTGTGATGCTCTGAGATTTCTTCCTTTGGACCTAAGGACCAGAGAAGATGTGCCAGATGTGCCCTGAGATCTAGGAAACCTATGTGGCAGTGAATGCCATAAATTAATTTACACATTGTATGAAGAACTACTTTCTTTTGTTTGTTTGTTTGTCTCTGGCATAATGAGACAAGGAGAAAAAAAATCTCTAACCACTTTCTCTACAATAGGACTCTCTATCAAATTCCTGTCTCATTCCTCCTTGTTAGGTGCATTAAAATAATAAGCCCCTTGTGATGCACTAGGGCCCATCACCATCATTCTCAACCTAGTTTTCAGGCTGAGGAGAACCAGGCTGAAACACTTTCTTGATTTATGAAGGCTCATCAAAACAGGAGGCAAACACTCCTGCTCTAAACGTTAATTTTTTTCCTTCCCAGAATGCAGAATCATTGATCAGCCTGGCAGTCAACTAGCCTGTAATTCTCTCTTTTCCACCAAGGATGCTCACTTCCCTCCTATCCCCACTCTATAGCCTTTATAATTCAAGGACTGTGCACAGAGCACCATCTGGTGGCAACATGTTAAAGCTGTCTCATTCTCCACGATATCTAACCCTATTAAACCAAACAGATGCTCGTGCTTACTTTGGAAAACTGCTTTCTCTGCAGTTATTGTCTCGTGAATGGTACAAATTAGGACAGATATCTTAAAAAGACAAAATCTTGCTTTCATATATAACCAGATTCACCTCAGATTTGTTTGCTACTCCCTTTCTTAGTATACAAGAAGCCAGTTTGTGCTTTTCCAGACACAGTGTTAGAAATAGTCTCAGGAATTAGTAGGGGGAGACCATGACTGTCATGAAGAAAATGATACATTTCCTATGCTTTTTTGGGCATGTGTCATTTACACTATGATTTTGTACACATTTTCCTGGAAGTTAAATCCCATTGACTTACTTGGGCTTACTTTGAAATAAATGTGCATATATTGCATCCTTAATTTAAATGGAATATTGCTATGGAATAGCAGACTCTATCTCATACACAGATAAACAAACACACTACTGCTAGCCCCTTGTCTCACATACAAAGGAAGGCCATTTCCGCACTAGCCTGTTATACCTTGATGATTCCACTTTCAACATCCTCTGGAATCCTGGGGTTTGCAGTTTCGGGAGGGGCCAGGTGGCCCCTCTTGAAACTGCAAACCCCAGGATTCCAGAGGATGTTGAAAGTGGAATCATCAAGGTATAACTGACTAGTGCGGAAATGGCCTAAAAGAGTCACCCATGGGCTGAAAGAGAAACTGACTTACTTGTTGCTTCATCCGCAACTGTCTTTCCCTTTTCAGTATCTTAAGGCCTCAGCCCCTCCCTAAACCGCAAACCCCAGGATTCCATAGGATGTTGAAAGTGGAATAATAGCACTGTAACAGTGCAGTGCAGAAAGGCCCTCAGTCAACTTGTGCATGGAACATGTTGCACACTCACAGCAACAGACAGTAGCCAGGCAATCCGTATCTACACACCAAAGGGAGACTGTATTCTGCTCTCCTCACTCACCCACTTTATTTGGCTCAGGAGGAAATATCCACTAGTTTTAAGGCAAAGAAAAAAGGGATGGGAGATACTATGACTGAACTCCTGCAACTTGGCCTCATCTTGTCTTAAACAGTACTCCACTGAATCTACATTAAGTATGAGCTTTCCGGTCTTCTGATAAGGGACATCACTTATAAAAAGGGACACCTGGCAACCTTAGTCCCATCTGAAGATCCAGACACCTGCTGCTGACATCAGTAGAAACAGCCTCCAGCAACCTAGGCCATTTCCACACTACACTGTTATAGTGCTATTATTCCACTTTCAACATCCTATGGAATCATGGGGTTTGCAGTTTAGGGGGGCATTTAGAATTCTCAGCCAAATTGCTCTTTGGCCTCAGTAAACTACAAATCTCAGAATTCCACAGGATATTGAAAGTGGAATAATAGCGCTATAACAGTATGGTGTGGAAATGGTCGTAGTGCCTTCGAGTGTGTGGATGACCACTCACATCATCTCCACCCAGTAAGGTCTGACAATATTGACCTGACAATACCAGTAAACTGACTCAATCCTTTTCAGTTGGGTTTCTATGTTCTTCCGTACTCCTTCTGCCAAGGCTATTTTAGATTTTCAGGCATCACAAAATTAGCTCAGAGTAGCTGCAGAGTCCAGCAAGGGAATAACAAACCATCACAGACTAAGTTGATGTTCAGAAGCAGAAAGCAAATAAGATGTCTAGAGATTCGTTGCTAGAGAGGGAGTTCAGCTGAGGTTTATGCAAGGACACGGGGATAAACAAATCCCAAACCGTGCAACAGCAGAAAGGGACAGGGAGTGGTTCTTCCTTCTTCTTTGAAGCCTGAAATCATGAGACAATATACTGTAAACATAGAATGAGGAGGCCTAAAGCTCAGAAACTGGCTTTTTTGGACTCCAATAGCCTCCAAGACAGCATGGCCATTGGAAGTTGGGAAGCCATGGTCCAAAAAGATAATTTTTCCAAGATCTAGTTTGGCTGTACCATTTAGGCTTGCAGTTTATTCCTCATTTCAAGCACCAGTTCTTCATGTAGTATTAAAAATACATGTCCCTGAAAGAGGGGGAAGGTGGCAGGCCTGATTCTGTCTACGCTTTGTCTTGACAGCCTTCTCTTCCAAGGGCTGTTGATGGGGTGTCCCTTCAAGTCTTCTTGAAACAGAAATAACCATTGGTAGGGAAACAAGAGTCCTTCATCCTCTTGCTATGGTGGGACATATTTCAATCTTATTTAGCAATAATTTATAAATGTACATCAGCCTGTGCAAACTTAAGGTACCTTTTTGGTGATATATCAGTGGTCACCTTAGTTTAATACCAACACTTGTTTGTACCTCCAGTTGTTATATATCCTGTTGTTATATATCCAATATATTATATTGATTCATTTTCTTTGAGAGAGAACTACAGGCTTATCTGTATCTTTTGGAAATCTACACCCTGAAATTAGATGCCATGGAATCAGATTTAAAAAATCACTGGTACTCACAAAAGAGGCCCTTCATTGGCAATTGAGATAATTCTATGTATTCTGAAAGCTCTGTTGGATCCGCACTGACAACCCTCGGCAAGTTATTTTAAAAAGCAATTAGTTCTAGTGTTCAAATACTTAGTTACCATTAGAATGACATTTTTGTTAGAAAGTAAATGAAATAGTTGCTTTTAGTTACTTTAAAAAAACATCAGACTGTTACAAGCTATTGCCCTGTCCTGAAAATCATAGTGAAGTGGTAAGTCCATGTATAGCACGTAACTATAGAAGTAACTTAAACAGTTATATTGCAAAAAGAGTGAAGTTATCCCACATTACAATCATAATGTATCTAAGGCCCATTCCGCACTCTACCTTTTCCTGAGGTTGTCCGGTGGGGATCCCTGTAGCAGCTCTGCCAGAAGGGAACTGTGGTGGGAATGTTCCTCTCAGCATTGGCTGTCTCCCTGCAGAAGGGAGCATGATGGCCATACCTCTTCTTTCTGCAACGCAGCTGGGTACTTTCCCAGATTGCGCTGGGGCAGGAAGTGCAGTCATTGCACTTCTGCGGATTCCACAGGACAGGTAAGTGCAGGATGGCGGTGTGATCGAGTGTCATTGATGTGAAAAACCCATCAATGATTTAATCTGTGATTGCACTACCTTAGGACAGGAGAAGGACATGATGGCAATGATGGCATGCAGAAGCATCGTTGTGGTCCTGTTCTTCTCCTGTCCCCATTGTGGGATGGGAGGGTGCTGCAGAAAAGGCCTTAGTTATGCCTTACTTACTGCAGAAAGGAATTAATCATAAGTAACTCATTACTTGGTGATGACTTTCTCCCAGGCTTTGCATACTGTCTGTTTTACTCCTACTGTCCTGGTTCCAGGGAACAAGATCCTGGACTAGGAAGGAGGGACAAGCTCATAACAGATAAAAGGTTTATCAGTCCTTGCTTTATTAAGCAAGGGAAAACCAGAGATATCAATTCTTCTTCAAGCCAAAGTCAGATGACAGCAGAATGAAATGTATATCAGGAGCACAATGCGCCAATAAATATTGAACACAGATGTATTCTTTCCAGATGCAGCTTCTTCCACCCCTAGCAGCACTCTTATGCCCCTGCTGCTAGCACCCTGCCCATGACACAGCTATAGCAGGTCAGAGGCTACTAGCAGAAAGCCTTCACATGTAGAGTGCCTCACCTTTGAGGAGGCCTCTGCTGCAGCTTTGTACTTTCTTGGGGATTGGAATCAGGTCCATATCCAGCTCTGTCACAGAAGCCCCTCCTCTGAATAGAGTGGACCCTCAGCTTTTGCCCCACAAGCAAGGATCCCCGTCTTCCTTGGATGCTAGTTTAAGATACAACTTATAAGGATATGCTTTCTGGGAGCTCTATGTCCTGATCCAATGAGGGTACCTCCAGTGCGGTCATAGTCTTTACACCTGATGAGGCAATGAGGAATATTCATTTATATATGATGTACGCCCCAAATGGAGAAATTTTTGATTGATTAACTTTTCAGTTAATTTGTAGTATTGCTTGAAATACTGAGCCCCTCACTTTTAAAAATGTTTTCTTTGGTTTCCAATAGTTAGTACATTTCCTGGGTTTTTGGCAGTGGGTAGAACAGAAATGGGAAGCTTAGTTTTTATGTATAGCATTGATTTTAACATTGCATTGCCCGTTGTTCCATGCTTTCTGCCTTAACTAACTGGACCTCTTTGGATCAAATAACCCATTTGATCCAAGGGCTGAACTCTATTCACACAGCAGAAAATTGCTACTTAACACTCACTTGCTGAAGGAAAAGGCAAAAGAGAATTGATCGGGAGCTAAGAGGACCCAAAGACATTTCAGTTCTGGGAATGCAAACAATGAAGTCAGCATTCTGGTAAAGTGCTAATGAGCCAAATGTACATGGGCGCTTCTGAGCCAATGCCAAAGTGACTGTTCTGTGCTCAAGGTCTAGGTATATTAAACACTTCTGTGCAGCATGGCACCTACCCAAACTGCATTTACTACTGAATCAAAAAGTGCATCATGGGACATGGAGTTTGTGAGGATAATTTCTCACCCCTAGCATTGATTCCTGCAATGAGAAACCAGGCCATCTCAGCATATTCTTTCCTACTCATCTTGTTTCTGATGGGACATGGAAATGCTGTTGGAGATAGTCCAGAGGACTATGAGTTGTGTGAAGCATTTCAGGCTGAGAAACCAATTCCAGCAGCTGCACCTCTGAACCAACTGCATCAAAAGTGGTCAGGGAGGCAGGGACAGCTTCCAGGTCACTCACTCTGCTCTGGGTTTTAGTGCAAACTTCAAATAAGCTATCTAAAGTACCAAATCCCAGCCTCCCAATAGGTTAACCAGTTTGGATATTTTTTTTTAAAGTTCAGACTAAAATCCACAATGTTGCCACTGCAGGAAGGCATGTGTGCACATGGACACACGCACATCCCCTTTAGAACAATCACATCACTGACTGGATGAAAGGAACAAGGGAATTATGACCACAACTATCAAGACATTTCAGAGTAAATCTCAAGTTTAATGGGAATTTTTTTTTTAATACTAGTCATACATTCATCAATACAATTGAACTGAGGAATTAAAATTAACATATACTACAGGAATGAATGAGGGACAAACATAGCTGTTAAAGGCGGCAGTTATAGCTATTAGGAAAAGGCAAACCAGGTTAATCAGTCATGAAAAATTAAAGACACAAAGATACTGGGACAATAAACTCATGGTAGAGGTGGGTGTTCTACAGCTTGCCAGCTGTTGCTGGATTGCAACTCACAGCAGCCCTGGCCAGGAGAGCCAACGGTGCAGAATGCTGGGAGTTGCAATTCAACATCAACTGGAGGGCTTCTTGATTCTCACCTCTGGTTTGCACTGTCTTTCTACAGAGATCTATGTCACAGCAGACTAATATATCCTTCTCTAAAATCACTTACAGGATCCTTTGTCTATTGTTCTTTATAGACATGTGTTGGATTGCACTATAAAAGAAGACATATGGACCCTCCTGAAACCACTAATATGAGGACTGAAGTGCATTTTACCAAAAGCTTAAAAAGCAGTTTTGCAGTAAATTTACTACTCTTACTATTCAGTAATATACAATTCCTCTTAGCTTCTCTGAGGTCTCCCTTTGAAACTTCATGGGGACTTTTAAAGTTAAATAGCCTTAAAGCTAGGTGATGTTAAAGGTGTGTCCATACCAGTTTGTTTCCCAGATTAAAGTTCAGTTGATACAGATAGCATCAAATCTGGAATGGAGCTTTGGTATAGTCACCCTGGGCCCCATGTTGGGAGAAAAGCAGGGTATGTATTTATGTATGTATGTATAAATAAATAAATATTGCACTTAACTCTTAGGCTGTGCATTGCATGTGTGTGAGCCAGTTCCTCAGCTTTCCCCACAGCACCCCTCAAATTGCCTGTGTGAACCTGATAGGAAACACCACCCCTTTCTGTATGGGGGAGGGGAAGGAGCAAGGAGCTTCCCATCAAAAAATCTTTTGAAAGAAAGAGAGGCTGCACCTGTAACAACTCACTGTTCCAGCTTTATTGAGGTTCTCAGTGATTAATTGTGGAGAGTCATCACCACTGCATTTTAGAAAGGCAGCTCTTTACCTACAAAACAAGACCTAGGCCTTTCCCTCCCCTTTAATGCGCAGAGGGCATTAACAGCCACCTGAGTCATACTTTTTTTCTTTATCACTTCCCCCCTCTCTTTCTCTCCATACTTTCTTAATTTGCCTTTTACAAAAGAGACCTAGGAACTCCCTATGATAAATCTATGCTACAATTTCAGCGTCATTTGACATGTATGTCACTTTTTCCAAATCCCTGTATTGAATTCTACTGCAAGTGCTTGTAACAGATGACTTTGAGCATGATATGACCATAAGCTTCTAATTTCACCACAACTGATGCTGTAATATGTATTTTCAAAAGCAGTGCTTGTTGAGACCCATCTAGTCCAATATCTTGTCCTCCTTATGGGAAGGCCATATCAAGATCCAAAAGCAAGACTTGGGTTCCCCAATAACTGGTGTTCAGAGACATACTGATGCTGGTGGTAATACACACAACAAAGATGACTAGGAGGTGTTGACTACTAGCCCTCTCCCCTGTAATGAGGTAGGAACTGTGTTGGGCTACAGATGTTGTTGGGCTTCAGCTTCCATAGTGCCAGGGAGTGGATGTTGAAGAAGGCTGGGATTCCAAGCCAGAGTCTACGAGAAGGATGAACTCGGTGCATACACAGTGTCTCTTAATGCAAGCTGTAGGACTTCTAGAGGCAGAGGAAAGCAGAGCTACTGCATCTTTAACAGTTTAACAGTAAAGATTGGCAGGTCTGTGGAGTAAAGAAAAAAAATCACAGAATCTTTACATCTAAAGGTAGAGGAACACTGTCTTTTTTTCCACGAAGAAGATATGCTTTGAAGGAAGGGAGTTCATGGGAACATTCTCCATTTACTGCTGGTGAGATAGGCAGGAACTGCTCATTGGGAAATGGGAAATGACTCTTTTGTTACCCTGATTTCTGGTGGTCCCGTGAGGGACACCTAAATGCTCTCCAAATTATACAAGTTGGGGAAATTAGCAAAGAGCACAAGTTAGCACTGCAAGAGGCAGGGCAACGGAGCGAGATCTTTTACCCAATGTCTACGGGATCAGGCTGAGTCAAGGAGCAAACAGAAGTGAAATAATAATTGTTGTTTTTATTAAAATACAATCAAACAAGTGTATGCAGCACACTCACACAGATAACTAGAGAAATAAAGGTTGGAGTTGGATAGAGGGATTTTTAGAGGAGGTTTTTGGTATGGGTAATACTACACCTGTCCTGAAGCCTGGGTAGTCTGAAGATAGAGTTTGTGGATATGAAGTTTCTCAGTACGTGGGACTGAGAGGTACGCTCGCCAAGCAAAGTGGCAGCAAGGTGGTATGGAAGTCGGGAGCAATCCGAGGAAGCTCTCAAAGTCAGAGGTTCTTATAGGGGAAAATGTGGCTGTAGGCTAGTCTGTACTTGGGGAAAACAATGAGTTTCGGGCTGGAGACAAAGCCTTTGAAAGGTCAGAATTTAGCATAGAATCATAGAATCATAGAAATGTAGAGTTGGAAGAGACCACAAGGGCCATCCAGTCCAACCCCCTGCCATGCAGGAAAACCCACAAAGCACTCCCGACAAGTGGCCATCCAGCCTCCGCTTAAAAACCTCCAAAGAAGGAGACTCCACCACACTCCGTGGCAGCACATTCCACTGTTGGACAGCCCTGACTGTCAGGAAATTCCTCCTGAGGTTCAGGCGGAATCTCCCCTCCTGCAGCTTGCATCCATTGCTCCTTGTCCTGGTCTCAAGAGCAGGAGAAAACAAGCCCACTCCCTCCTCGACATGACACCCCTTCAAATATTTAAACATGGCTATCATGTCCCCTCTCAACCTTCTCTTCTGCAGACTAAACATACCCAGCTCTCTAAGTCTGTCCTCATAGGGCATGGCTTCCAGGCCCCTCACCATTTTGGTTGCCCTCCTCTGGACCTGCTCCAGCTTATCCATATCCTTCTTAATTGGGGTGCCCAGAACTGGACACAGTATTCAAGATGAGGTCTAACCAATGCAGAATAAAGTGGTACCAATACCTCCCTCGATCTAGACACCATACTCCTATTGATGCAACCAAGAATTGTGTTGGCCTTCTTGGCTGCCGCATCACACTGCTGACTCATGTTCAGCTTGTGGTCTATGAAGACTCCTAAATCCCTTTCACACGTACTGTTAGCCAGCCACGTGTCCCCCATCCTATATTTCTGCATACCATTTTTTCTGCCTAAGTTTAGGACCTTACATTTCTCTCTGTTGAAATTCATTTTGTTAGCCTTGGCCCAGCTCTCCAATCTGTCCAGGTCCTTTTGAATTTTGATCCTGTCATCAGGCGTATTAGCAACCCCTCCCAATTTGGTGTCATCTGCAAATTTGATCTATTCCTTCATCCAAGTCATTAATGAAGATATTGAACAGCACCGGGCCCAGGACAGAACCCTGTGGCACCCCCTAGTCACTTCTCTCCAGGATGAGAATCTGCCATTGGAGACTACCCTTTGGGTACGGTCAGTCAACCAGTTACAAATCCACCTGACAGTAGCCCTGTCCAGTCCACATCTTACTAGCTTCTTTGCAAGAATGTCATGGGGAACTTTGTCAAAGGCCTTACTGAAATCAAGATATACTATGTCCACAGCATTCCCTTCATCTATCAAGCAAGTAACTCTATCATAAAAAGAGATAAGATTAGTCTGGCATGACCTATTTTTGAGAAATCCATGTTGACTTTTCATAATTACAGCATTGTTTTCTAAGTAATCAGGTACTGATGTCAGGCTGACTGGGCGATAATTATTTGGGTCCTCTTTTTTTCCCTTCTTGAAGATGGGGACAACATTTGCCCTCCTCCAGTCTGCTGGAACTTCTCCGGTCCGCCAAGAGTTTTCAAAGATCATAGCAAGAGGTTCTGCAATGACCTCTGCTAGTTCTTTTAAAATCCTAGGATGCAATTCATCTGGCCCTGGAGACTTGAATTCATCCAGTGTGGCCAGGTATTCCTGTACTACCTCTCTATCTATTCTGTGCTGCATTTCCCCCACTTCCTCACCTGCTCCCCAACCGCGAGGTTGGGTGTTTTTATCCTTTTGGGAAAAAACTGAGGCGAAGAAGGTGTTGAGGAGTTCTGCCTTTTTCTTCCTCCTGTTATTAATTCACCATCTTCCTTGCGCAGTGACCCTATCGTCTCCTTCTTTTTCCTTTTGCTGCGGACGTATTAAAAAAGCCCTTTTTATTGTTTTTAATGTCTCTGGCCAGCCTAAGTTCGTTCTGTGCTTTAGCTTTTCTGACCTTCTCCTTACATCTCCTGGCTACTTGCTTATAATCTTCTTTGGTGATTTCCCCCTTCTTCCATTTCCTGTACATGTTTTTCTTAACACTTAGCTCAGCTGAGAGCTCTTTAGTCAACCATTCCGGTTTGTTCAGATGCCTTCCATTTTTCCTCCTTAATGGCACAGTTTTAGCCTGTGCCTTCAGTACCTCCCTTTTAAAGAACTCCCATGCATCCTGAACTCCTTTCTCATTGACTATTCTTGACCATGGGATTTCAGCCAGCAGCTCCTTCAGTTTACAGAAGTCTGCTTTTTTAAAATCTAAGACGAGTGCCTGGCTACACTTGCTTCTCTTCCTCACTGAATGCAAAATTCTAATAGGGCATGGTCACTCTCTCCTAAAGATCCAACCAGTTCTACGTCATTAACAAGGTCTTCCCTGTTGGTCAGGATCAGATCCAGAATATTTGATCCCCTTGTCGCCTCTTCCACCTTCTGGACCATGAAATTGTCTGCAAGACAAGCAAGAAACTTGCTGGACCTTGCCGCCTTTGCAGAGTTTGACTGCCAACATATATCCGGGTAGTTGAAATCTCCCATTATTACTGTATCTCTCCTTTTTGAATGTGCAGTCATTTGGTCTATGAAAGCGCCATCGAGGTCCTCAGTCTGGCTTGGAGGTCTGTAGTAAACCCCCACTATAATATCCCTATTGTTTCTCGCTCCCTTAATTCTTACCCAGATGCTCTCGACCTGGCTTCCGGTGTTCAAGTCATGGATCTCTTCACAGGTGAAAACATCCTTGACATATAAGGCTACTCCTCCTCCTTTCTTATTTGGTCTATTTCTACAAAATAGGCTATACCCCTCTATTCCTACATTCCAGTCGTGAGACTCATCCCACCAGGTCTCAGTGATGCCTATCAAATCATATTTATTTTGCTGTACTAGGAGTTCAAATTCATCTTGTTTGTTTCCCATACTCCGTGCATTAGTGTAGAGACACTTAAGTCCCCGTGCCCTTCCTGCAAGTCCCATAGTATTGTTTCCACCCCTCCCACGATTGGATGCTATTCCTACTTGGCCAATATCATTTGGGCCTTTTCCCCCTGCACTTGCCGAGTCCTTGTCCTGAATAATCTTGTCTCCCTCCCCAGTTGTACTTAGTTTAAAGCCCTCCTAATCCTCCTTGTGAGACTGTTTGCAAAAACGTTCCTGCCAAGTTTCGTGAGGTGCAGCCCATCCTTGCGTGATTGAGTTAAGTCCGAATTGTCAATAGAGTAGCCAGTATGCAAACGTAGAGTGCTTGACAATTGAGTATTCGGCTCGTCAAGCTGCCTGCTTGGGGCAGGGAGTTCTCTGTAAGTAGCATGCATACATAATATGGTACTTGCCTTGAGGTCTCCTGAAGCGGTGGGATGGCTATTTCTGGCCTGCCTGTATTTGTGTGGAACATTACAGCGATTTGCGGCCGTGCCTGTTTGCGGGCTTGTCCGGGACCTCGCAGCACGTGGAGCAGAATAGGTAAAGAAGGCCAAATTATTGATATCAAAATGATATCTAATATCCCACAAGTCTGGGCTAGAAACTACAGTAACACTTTTGTCATGGGATGAAGGTAAAGACAGCCATCTGACAAGAGGCCAGCAAAGAACAGCGACTTAAGAAGAGCTGTGGAAAGTTGGAAGATTTGGAATAAGCTGTTAGATGCTTATCCAGCCATTCTCCACATTACATCTGGTGGTGACAGGTACAAAATACAATCCATACTGAGAAAGAGAACTGGACAGATAAAAGGAGGAAATTGTCACCTCAGTCTGAAATTACAACATATCTGGGGTATGGTTTCTTTCCCCAGAGGTGAAGTAGGCATGCACAAACTGCCCTGCTGTTGTGGTTAGAAACTGCTGTGAGATAATATTCCAAAGGAAGCAATGCCATTCT
This sequence comes from Iguana delicatissima, assembly GCA_948472985.1. NCBI lineage: Eukaryota > Metazoa > Chordata > Lepidosauria > Squamata > Iguanidae > Iguana > Iguana delicatissima. Next base: position 57,014 of record CAOKZL010003689.1, on the reverse strand, counting down.
GATCTGACCAAAAATATAATTAATGGCTGTACAATTATTTGTCATATTGCAGTCTTGCACAGGAACTGATATATACACAAATACTAGATGTTATTATTTCTATTTTCACTGTTTATTCTAACAGAAAGCACATCTCTGAGTAATGTTGGGAGGCATCTGAAAGCTGAAGTAGCTTAGAAGATGACCGAGCAAAGTGCAACTCTCCAGCTACTGAAGGATTGTAACTCCTAGTAGCCCTATTCAGTGGTGAGGGATAAAGGGAGTTGTAGCTCAGTAATAACATCTAAAAGGCTCTAATTTGCCCAACCTTGTTTTTAGAGCCTGAGAATGTTTTAGTGTGGTAATAACACAGACATCCTTGCAGTGGTGATCTAAATAACAGAATGAGAATGATTTTTTTTTAAAAAAAAACACTTTTTTCTCTATCTCAAGGCAATGTGTAGGTCAGTTATTTAAATTTCTCAGTATTTAGGGAGCCACCACAAGATTCTTTGCTGCTTTTGTTGCAAGAGACTATTACAAATACTACTCTACTTTGGTGACTGAGCAACAGCTTTTCTTGATTTTCCTGTTTCCTTCACAGGTTTCCAATATTTTTCCTTTGGTTAAGATATATTTTTGTTAACCTATTGACTATTAATTTGATTTTAAATTGAATTCATTTTGGAATTCTTTTGTGAGAGGTTGGTGGAATATAACAATTTCAGGCAAACAACAAATGATTCTCTGGTGCTAGAACACTCTTCCCCTCCCTCAAATAATACTGATGACCACATGAAAACCTCTTACCAGAATATCTTGCAGCTCTTAGGCAGGTAAACCCTTTTTGATTTATTTACAATTTATATGCCAGGTTTCCAGCACTTCTGAGCTGTCCAAAGTACCTTATCACTGAGCAATTGAAAATAATGAAGGATAGCAATTTAAAAGCAGCAACAAATAATAGCAATGAAGGAGAATACAGTTGGCTCTCCACATCTGCTAGGGTTAGGGGTGCAGGGCCCTCACAAAGGTGGAAAAATTGTAAATATCCAAATGTGTGTGTGTGTGTGTGTGTGTGAAGTGGGCCAAAACACAGTGGGGAGAATGGGCACCCTGGGTTTAAACCAGGTCAGGGAAAGGAGAAGGAAAGGGGCTGGGTCAGTATGGTGAATCTATACTTACTCTCTTTTGCTCATCTCCTTTTAGGGTATGTGTGGGGCATTTGTGTAGAGGGTTTGTGGTTCTGAGAATTCAGGCTCTGATTGTCCTTAGCTGGCCAGGCAGCAGCTGGTAGAGGAAGAGGAGGAGGAGGACCAGAGAAAGGTTTTTAAAGGGCTGCATGGCCTGACTGGAGCCATTGAGAGGGAAGGTCTCCCTGGAAAAGAAGTGCCTGAGGTATGGTGAAACTCAAAAATATTCAAATCTGTGAAAGACAAACTTGCAAATCTGGAGGGCTGATTGAACATCCCAAAAGGAAGGAAAGGCTCAAGAAGCAAAAGAAAGATCAGTCAACAGTTAGGGTATAAATCTGGCTGAAATTAAAAGGTCTTCAGGTGACATCAGACCATCACTCAGTGTAGAAGTCAAGCAGAGGTGAGGAGTTCTAGAAGTGCCACCAGGAGAGTTATAATAGGAGTCCCTGAGATATGTACCTGGGCCAAGAGGCCAGATGCAAAAAAGACTTCCATGACTTTAATGGCTGTGTGTGCAAAAAAGAATGACAGGAGGTGTCATTTTGTCATACAAGTACTCTCATCCACACGCCCTGCACAATTTCTACGATTGCTTTGTTGTTGCCATTACATGGTTTTGAGGCAATTCTGACTATCCTAGGGTTTAGTCGGCAAGATTTCTTTAGAGCAGGTTTGCCATTGCCTTCCTCTAAGGGTGAGAGAGTCTGACCTGCCCAGGGCTAACCAGTAGGGTTCCATGGCTGAGTGAGGATTCAAAGCCTGGTCTCCCAGAGCCCTAGTCCTACACTCCAGCTACTGTACCTTGCCCTCTTGAAACTCTGTCTTCTGTACAGCTATTAAACTTGTGGAGGCTCTGTGCACTTTTGCATCTGGTCATCTCACAGCTTTTCCAAACTTTATTTATTTCTTCAGAGTCACAGGCGTTGGAGTGATCTGTGGAAAAGGTAACACTACAGGTGTTGAACAGCAGCAGCATTTTGAAAAAAAAAGCCTTACAGATTTGAGATGTGTTGGAAGTGTGTACGAGGTTGGTAGCCTTTCTATGACAAATCACACTATGAGATGTAGTGGGAAGCTGGTTGGCAGGGTAACCCCATGCCTACCTACTCAAAGAAAGCCCCAGTGAAGCCTATGAATCTCTTCAAGCAGAAATCATGCAGGAAGCATGGATGGGGATACAGCCATAGCTCGGTGGGAGAACTCATACTTCCCCAAGCTCCATGCCCAGCTCTCCCATTTAAAAAGCTGGTGATGGGAGCCATCACATTCCCTTGAACACAGTTGAGCATGTTTGGTTTGGGAGGCTAACCAGGGTTGGACTTGGTTAGTGCTCAGATTCCATGAAAGATCTCCTGAGGAGGGCCGGGAAAGAATCCTGCCTGAAGCCCTGAAGAGCAACTGACAATACAGTTGGCAATACTGGACTAGAAGGACTGGTTTGACTCAGTATAAAGCATCTTCTTCTCTTCTTAAAATAGACCACCTTTTTAAGACTTCTGTGTATCAGTTATCAAGAAACATAAGAAGGAGAGTGTGGCTACCTTTAGGCCTTGCTGTTGGGTCTTCCAGAAGCAACAGTTTGGCCACTGTGAGAACAACCCTTTTGTAAAATGTGCAGTTTAACCTCTCATGAATTTTTGTATACACACACATGCAGCTTTTTTTCCTTCTTCTGGAAGCAATATGCCATTTTTACTTTGCATGATGCCAATGCATGCAGTACCTCTCCTTTGGTTAAAATGAAGGAATCTCAAGATTGCTTGGTTGGGTATCTATTTCAGTTGCAAATGCTGCAGTCTTTGCTTGTTTGGGAACATAGTAGGGTTCTCATGCCTCAGGGCCTGGCCCCTTTTCTCTGGGCTTCAGGAAGAGAGGGGGAATCTCAAGGCAGGAATGTGGCCATGAAAAGAAAATATTTTTAAAAATGGTATGCTATAGATCCTGATTGCTCCAGGCTACTTTGGAATGGCTGCTGTAAACTCTCCACAGACTTCATCCCCTTCCTTTTTTCTCTTTTTTGAGGTCCTTTTTATTTTATTTTATTAACATGCTCTCGGCCACTGTGGTTGATGCTCAATGTGTCATGTTTCATGATGTCACTATGCCCTGCCCCTGTGACCATCACCCAGCGCTGTCTCTAGGCCTCAGGTTTTGACTGTGAAATTTCAGCCTGTTGATAATACTTTTGACTAATAAATGAAACAGGTTTGTTAAGGAGAAGCTCATGTGTTGGACAATAAGGACAGGGAGATAAGGAAAAGTGTAATAATTTCAAAGGATACCAATTGGCACAGAACATCTTTTTGCTTTCTTTGCTTTACTTTACCTCCTTCCATGGTTTGCATGCTTGTTTGTTTCTTGAGACATACTGCCATCTAGTGGCAATTGCTGAATGGTACAAGGGAGAGGCTGAGGGAACGGAATTCTTTGGCTCTTGAGCTGAAGTGTTCCAGAGAAAAGGGTCCCTTTTCTTCTTATTCCATTAAAATTTCTTTATGTCTTTCATCTGGTTGTGATCTAAAACACCACTCACTGATGTTTTGAAGGCCAGCACAATAAGCCATTGGGTCATCTCAAGTTAATTAGTCTTTCTCAGGGTGAAAAAGTGCTGGGAGAAAACACTGTTTTGCCTGAAAGATCGTTTCAATGTCTTAATAAAGAATTGGTCAGTAAGATATGCCACAGTTTCTTCCTTTGAGTGAGAATTTCTTTGAGGAGCTACCACAAAGCTGAGTTCCAACGCGTACTTTTTATTCTGGCAGTCCCCCCCCCCGCCTTCCCACTTTCTTGTTTAGACTGTTGAAATAAAGAGGATTGGGAAGCTGTTTTGCTGTATGTGTTTTAGAAAGAATCATTCTTTAAATTTATACTTGGTACGCAGCTGTGGGAGTCTGTGCCACAAAATGGTTTGATTGGGACTTCAGGAGACCAGGGTTCTAATCTCCATTCAGCCATGGAAACCCATTGGGTATCCTTGGACAAATCACACTCTCTCAGCCTCAGAGGAATGCAGTGGCAAACCTCTGCTGAAGAAAATCGTAAACTAGGGTGGCCACAAGTTCATGTCAGTTTGAAGGCATGTAACAAAAGCAACTCAGCTCTGAGTTAAAAATAAAAATCACTGTGTGGAAGGGGAGAAAGTGGAGGTGATCTTCACAGTTTGCCTGAAAGAGCAGAAGTGTTGTCTTTTGCTGAACACACAGCAGCTCTTTGGGAGCCAGCATGATGTAGTGTGTTGAATGTTGGGCTGGGACTGGGAGACTAGAGTTTCAGCCCTGCTCACCTACCAAATGACTGTCTCTCAGCCCTCTCAGCCTCAGAGGAAGACCACGGAACAAATTTTGTCAAGAAAACTGCAAGATAGGGTCACCATTAGTTGGTGCACATAACAACAAAGCAGCTCTTAAAAGTGGCCATGAATCTGAAATCAGGAGCAGGCAGTGTCCTGTGAATTCCCAAGAAAGTGTTAAACTCTCTCCCATGGGCCCAACGTGGCAGTTTGACATTTTTTGTGTCTGATGGAGACACTCTTGGGAAACTCTGATAAGCGAGTCTCACCTAACAATGATCCTGCCCTTAGGAAGTTTGAAGTATTTGGGGTGTCATGGGAGGGTTGCAAATGGTTAGACATCTAACTTGTTCTTGCTGTATTTTTACTAACAGTGAGGTGAAGAGGTGCTTTGTAAGATCCTTTTGTCTCAGGAACCAAAATACTTTGGTTTATTTGCTTTAAATAGTGTGTACGTTGGTGACTGATGGCTTCCATGTCAGTGGGGTGGTCAAAGGTGTTCCAGTATGAACTTTAACAGAGCTGTTCAAGGTGACAAAATTTGAGAAGAGTTTTCAGACTATTGAAAAGCTGGATTAAAGCCCAGGTTATTTTCACTGCCCCATTGACATGGAAGTCATTAGCTTCCATTGACTATATATGTTGGCTTGGTGAGGGGTTGAGTGGTGCCATTTGCTGCTCTGTCTCAGGCAGTAAAAATCTTAGGATATCTCTCACATGGGGCAGGGACATATACATTATTTAGTGTAGGTGCCAGTCCACCAAATGAAATACTTTGGATTGAATCCAGAGTTTATCCAGATTTTAATTTTGGTGCAAACTGCACCTGGAACATGAAGTCCCCCAGCTAACCATTGGCTGAATCAGGAGTGGGTAATGTTTGCTCTTCCAGATGTTGTTGGCTACAGTGTTCACCGGCCTTAGCCAGTGACGAGAGATGATTAGAAGATATAGGGTTAGTATGGGAGGATTTGTTCTGCTGTTGCATGGAAGCACACTCTCCTCCTTTTTGGGGGGTGGTGATGCTGAAGCAAAATAGATATTGAGCAGTTCTGTCTTTTCATTGTGACCTGTTAGCATTTTACCATGCTTAATGAGCAGTGGTCCCACCATTTCCTTCATTACTCCCTTACTTCAAACATATTTGGAAAAACAACAACACTTTTTGTGGCTACTTGCTTGTCTAGCAGTCTCAGCTCATTTTAAGCTTTAGCTTTCCTTTCACTATTCCTGCGAGCTGGGCTATACATTTGTATTCTTCCTTGCTGATTAATCTCTCTTTCCACTCTTTATACTTCCTTCTATTCTTTTCACTTCCTTCATGAGTTTAGTGTGCAGCCAAATTAGTTTACTTAGAAGTTTCTCATTTTTTTCCCATGGAAATATCTATTATCGTGCTTTGAGCAATTCCTTCTTCATGAAATCCCACCCATGCTGGAAATCTTTTTCTTTTACAATCTCTAGCTATAGGATTCTCCCTAGTATTTCCCTGCGCTCGATAAAAATAAGCTTTCTTGAAATCAAAGGTTCTTGTTTGACTATACTCTTCTTTGGCCTGTCCCACAAACATGAATTCTAGCATTACACTGTTACCCTGACTTCTGGGGTTCCCTGGGGGATTCGCTCCAAAAATGCAAAGACTGGGGCAATTAGCGGAGCACTGGCCTTGGCAGAATGAAGCACAGGGTAACCCAACAAGATCGTTAACCCAATTTTTATGGAGTCAGGCCACACAAAAACCAGCCAAAGATTAAAAAGTAAGTTAAAAATGTGTTTTTACTGGGAGAATTAACTCATGCATGCACACAAGATACATACAGTCAAGTATTCACACAAGAGCTAACTGAAGGAGAAAGGGAGGAAAAAAATTATGGATAGAGATGCTGAGGGTTTTTTTGGGTTATATAGTTACCATTCCAGAAGAGAAGTGAAGAGCTTGAAATGTGACTTAGACTTCTAAGGGCAGACAGATCAGGATTCAGAGTGACATAGTGGGGTCCAGCATTTCATCTGACTGTAACTGACTTCTCAAAACCAAGGGTTTATATCCTCTCTTTTCCTCCCTGAAGGGGTGTGAGTTGATTGCTCTCCCAGCCTAGTGGACAATGGGAGTTGTGACACAGACAATGGGGTCTGGAATGGACTGATTGGTTTCAATGTCTTGGTTGAGAGGGGGTTTCTGAGCCAGGTTGCAGTAGGATATGCACACAGTAGGGGTCCTGGCCTCTGCATCTGGGCACCTTATTGTTTTCTGATGTTGGCAGTTGATAGGATTAGTTCAGAGCCATTAATGTCAGTGAACTTTTGACCTGGCCATGCTGAGGTCACCTCTGACCTACTCCCAGCCAGTGTCCCTTTCCACATGGCCTTGCCAGCCACAAGTATAATTTATATTTTATGCCAATTAAACTTCTGCCAATTAATATATTTTGCCAATTAGACCATATCAAAATGTTGGGGTGTACGGCCTAGTAACAACATGGTCACTCCCCACTAAAGTACAAACTGCTTTGATTCCACTGACAAACTCCTCTGTATTGGTTAGGATGAAGCCCAGGATTGCTGAACTCCTTGTTCCACCTTTTGAAGGAGGAAATTGTCTGCCAGACATTCCAGGAATTTGTTGGAGCTAGTCTTCCAACAGATATCAAGATAATTGAAGTCCCTCATATCTACGAGTTCTTACTTCTTGGAGATTTCTGAGATCTGTTTCAGAAGAGCATCATTCACCACCTTGTCTTGGTTTGGTGGTCTGTAGTAAATTCCTACCACAATGTTGCTTTTATTTCTTCCACCATTTATTTTTACCCAAATGATCTCCACTGGTCCACTTTGATCACTCATATGGATTTCTGTACAAGTGATTTTGTCTTTGACATATAGTGCTATTCTCCTTCCTTTTCTTCATCATCTATTCTTTTTGAACAGATTATATCCCCCAATTGCTATATTTCAGTCATGAGAGTCATTCCACCAAGTCTCTGTTGTTCTTATCAAGTCATATATATCTTCCTGCACTAGGACTTCAAGCTCATCTTGTTTTCCAAACTCTGTGCACTAGTGTATAGACATCTAAAGCATTGCTTGTTGCCATCTTTTATTTGACTGTGAGTTTCACTGTAGTTCCTATTTTCCCCCCTCAGCTTCTACTCTAGAATTCACATCCTTCTGTAGGTTGTTGTGGGTTTTCCGGGCTTTGAGGATCTGGTGACCCTCTGAAGATGCCAGCCACAGATGCAGGTGAAACGTCAGGAGAAAATACTGATAGAACACGGCCTCAAAGCCCGGAAAACCCACAACAACCTATGGATTCCGGCTGTGAAAGCCTTCGACTTTACATCACATCCTTCTGTTTAGAGCTTGCTTTTGGACAGATATTAAAACTGTCATCTCCAACTCCTCAGGGATTTGGCTTAAAGTCCTCCTGATCAGATTTGCCATGCTTTTGCCAAAGACATTCTTCTTTGTCTTGGTGAGGTATAGCCCATCTGTAGCCAGTAGTCCTTTGTCTGGGAAGTGAAGATGATAGTCCCAGAAGCCAAACCATTCTCATCAACACTATCTGTATAGCCAGTTGTTCACCTGTAATATCTTCTTGTCCTTGTATGGTCCTCTATCTTTCACTGGTAAAATTGACAAAAGTACAGCTTGCGCCTCTAAACTCATCACTTTCCTGTTCAGTGTTTCATAGTCAAAGATGATCTGCTCAAAAGTATTCTTTGCAGTGTCAGAAGAAAGGGGTACTGCTCTGTGTTCTTGATGAGCTTTGGCAACTTGGCAGTGACATCTTGGGTACATGCAGCTGGAAGACAGCACACTTCTGAATTCATCTTGTCTGGCTGGCACACATTTCCCCATACCTCTGAGCAGTGAACCCCCTACCACCAACACCTTTCTTTTCTTCTTGCTGCAGTTGGTTGTTAGCTTGGCTCCTTCCCTGGCATTCAGTGTCTCTTGTTTGTGGTCCCCTGCTTGCACCTCCTCACTGTTAGCTTCAGGAAAATGTAGGAAGTGATAACATAACTGGAGCAGTTCTGAATCCCTTATGCCCAGTCTGCTCCTGAGAGTGACTGTCCCCCAGGCTGCTCTCTCAGTGTTATAGCCCTCTTTTTTTCCTTGGCAGTTTCTCCCTGTTGGTTTTATAGGAGCAGTTCCCTCACTGTTCTACCCAGGAAGTCCTCATGTCCTCTGATGTGTTGAAAAGTCCTAACACATAGCTGCAATGTGTTGATGTTATTTTCCAACAGAGCCACCAGTTTGCTGCAAGTGTAGTCAGTGAGGCTTTCTGGCAAGAAGGCAAACATTGCACATACTTTGCAGCAGACAACAACAGATCCATCTTCGTCCACCCCTGCAGTCATTTTTTTCACTCTTTTGTGGTGTGCGTTGCTGGCCCGCAGAGACTGAGCTCCAAAGACTGAGGCAGCAGTTATATAGAGCCAGTGGTTGCTAGTTCTGCCCCCAAGCAAGTCAGTGACTCAGCAGAAGTCCCACCTCTTTAGACAATGTGCTCAGGGAGAGCACATGGTCAAAAACAAATACCTCCCCCACAAGCCTTTAAAAAAAAACATAGAAGGTAAGACTTCAGATGGCAAGAGATACACAGAGAGAAATTCTTCAACGTGGCATAGCTATACATCAATATACCTGTATGGGGCTAGGCATAGTTGGTGGCTTTGATGTCAGTGGTCCAGAGGTACACACACGCAGACACACAGAATGTAGCAAGAACTTCCCACAAGTTGGTGTGAGATTTAGGTGGTAACTGTAACTATTACAAAGAAATGTAAAACCCAGATCACAAAGATGTGGTTACAATGAACTTATGGTATCTTTCCACAGTGATCTATATTACACTAGAAGAAAATAGCTGGTATTGTGCTATTTCAAATTGTTTCCAACTTATGGGAGCCCTAATAAGAATCTGTCATGTGGTTTTCTTGGCAAGATTTCTTCAGAGAAGTTGCCATTGCCTTCCTCTGAGGCTGAGAGTGAGTGGCTGCAAAAGCGTGCATGTATTTTTTCATTTAAAGGAATCAGTGTGTATTACAGGAAGCCGCCCTCTTTTGACACTCCATTATTTGATGACTTGTTCTGTGGATGCTTCCCAATTAAGGAGACGTTCCATTAATTCAATGGGGGGTTTTGCTCTTTCATCATTTCTTCTTACCTATGGAGGCTTGCTTGGAACCACTGCTTGCAAAGTGAGCTAAGGAGTGGGGGAAGGTGCTAAGCCAACAGACTTTGTAAATAGCGTGTGTGTGGTTGGTCCCAAGTGAGCCTCCATAAGTCCTTCATGCTTCTTACAGTACTGTACCTGGGTCCTGCTCTGGTCCTTAACCTGCTAGATAAGTGGGGGAAGCTTGTATCTATTATTATTTAATGGGACTTACTTCAGAATAAATGTGCGCAGGATTGGACCAGATGTTTGTACTCTCTCTTTCTGCCTCCTTTTTGGAGAAAATAAAGGCAATCTTTATTCAAATACTGCTTTATATTTACTGGAATTTGTGGCTTCATGTGTGTCAATAGTTTGTGAGTACTGTGCATTGTTGTTGCTGTCTTCCACATCATTACTGGCCAATTCCAAATCCCTGTTGTTAGAATACACTATCATCTGATTGCAGCCAAATCCACTTGGGAATTCAGTGCCAATGTGTTTGGCATAGTTAAACCTTTGAAGCAGACAACACACATGGCCCATAGAGGACTCAAAATCAGCATGGGATAAAGAAGCTGTGAATTTAACCCATAATTCATCACCCTGTTTCCCATTGCCTGATATAATTGCCTTCACACAAATCATTACTAATTACTATTTTCAAAACAACCAACCCCAGGCACACAATACAATTCAGTTTTCAACTTGGGCCAACTGGATGATGGTAGAGTTGTGGTTAAATCACTTACTATGGCATAACTGGACTGCACAGTAAAACTAACCTGGGAAAGTTATGTTTGGTGATCACAACTTACAGAATTCTCCAAGCAGTGTAGCCATTGGATATTTTGAGACTAGTAGTAATTCACCCTGCTGCCCCAAACCTCTGCTCATGAGGATATAGTAATGTTGTTATATATGCATGGTTGTAAGCCTATGTAACAACTACACCAAATTTTGTAAAAGAGTTGTGGGAAAGTGATGATTTTGGAATCATCTCCTCCTCTCCGGATCCTGCTTCCCACACCAGTGCAGGAGATGCAAGAAAGTAGCCAGTTCAACCAAATACACACCCATTGTTTAGTTGCCTGCGCAACCACATTAGATGCTAGGATAGCACTGGGCAGTTGCTGATGAGCACTATCATAGGTGGATGGTACAAGTGGTATAGTTTCTGGAGAAGCTATGTTGCCTCTTTTTCTTTCACAATTGTACTTTTTCTGCATTTGACATTGCTGTTGCAACATATCAGCTTTCTGTGCCACTGTAATTTTTGTCATAGTAGCAACCATTTTAATTGGATCATAGAATTGTCCTGCTCAACTGCTATGCATTGCTGAGCTTGTGGAGTGACTTATAAGTTAGTATGAGTAATGGCTTTCCAAATGAAAAATGAAAACTGTTATCCAATAAGATTTGATCACCTTCTCAGTTCATAGCCAGAGCTTGCACAGATTATGTACTTTTTTGAACTATGGTGCCTGGAATTGTAGTTGCCATGATGGCTGAGGGAATTCTAGAAGTTGTTGTTAAAAAAAAGGGGGGAGGGGGAGAGTCTTTTCCAAGCTCTGTTCATAGCAGTATTGTAAAATCGTGTCTGAGCTAGTGCTCTGTACCAGGGGTGGGTTACTCTCCTGGTCTCCAGATGTTGCTGGTCTTCAACTCCCATTGGCCATAGTCAGCATAGTCAATGATGAGACACTGATGGGGCTGCAGTTAAACAACATCTGGAGGGCGACATAATCACCTCTTTTGCTAGACATGCTTGTTTGGTATAATATCCAATTTAATTCTTTGGGACTTCTGGATAGATATGTATAGGAATGTATAGCAACTCATCCTACTTTGCATGGGACATATATGAAACAAATAAATAGACCTTTACCTGAGTATTGTTATTTGTCATATAATTCTGCCAGTTCTGAAAACAAGAAATCTGAGTTCCTTTATCCCTCCTCTCTCCTTCTGTATGACTAGTACTGCCTGGGGAGCAATGTAACCAAATCTAACACCTATTTGCTTTTTAAAACAAACTTTGGAGACGTCTTCTTTTCTTTATTTTACACACTCCAAACTTTCTACCCTCAGAGCTTTCTTGCAAAAGCAGGAAATGATGTCCATCAGTTACAAAATAGTAGTAAAAGAGTAATGTGAATCACAAAATACTTGGCTGATGGAGGGGGACGTTGGCATAATCAACTGGCAATTGCTGGTATCATTTTATATAGATATCCAGACCCACTTTGGAAACTGCTAACTTCTTTGCCATAACAATTTCCCTCTAGGAGGGAATTCTGTAATTTAACTTTTCTCAAGTGAAGTACAGACATTGGCTCTGGAGTGGGTATCATGACTCAGGTCCTCCATTTCAAGCACAATTTCTGGTAATTTGCTCAGCTTTACTTTCAGAAATTGGTGAACATAAGCCATACAAAGCTTCCTGGGGGCTTTTTTTCTCACCCTCAAGATGAAACATGGCACCCCTTTCCAAGGATTTTTTTGGTGACAATAATCCAAACTTGGTCAAAAGCTATTCCTGGGAACAGATACCTTCAAAACAACTCTCCAGTCCAGTCCCAACCCGTACAAAGAGATTTGTCCAAAAACATATGTAACCAGAGAGCAGAAGCTTGTTTCAGTCGCATTTTCAGCTGCTCACCCACCAATTACTTTCTGGAGGGGGTGCATTCTAGCCGATGAGGGGGAATACAAGGGTGAAAACTAGCCCCTATGCCCTTTGCATTTGTCTACCTCTGTTCTAAGGAGAAAAGCTTTGTATTATTTTTTGTTGTCTTCTCCACAACACAAACATCCCAATATTCTTACTCATCTCTTGTCATTTCTTCTTCCTCCTCCTCCTTCTCTTGTTTCTCTCCATCTGCTTCTTGCTTCTACCTCTTACTTCTCTTTTTCTTTTATTCACTCACATGTATAACAGGTTCCCTCTCTTATTCCCTCTTTGTTTCCAACAGCACAAACCTCTTTGACATTTACTAGACACAAAAGCAAGTGGGATTGTGAAAGTTGGAGACTGATCAAAATTAAGAATGGACTGTATTAAGAAGTAGGTACAAACCAAAAACATCTCTCATTATGACAACCATTTGACAGAAATGTGAAAAGGGATTGCTTGAAATTATGGACCTTGGACAATATATCTGTATTTATATGTAACAATGATATCCATATCTATAAACTGAAAAGACTGTAGATGGAAGCTCATTAGCTTCCCTCAATCCATCAGGTTAATGAAGAAAATGGCCCATAAAATACACGGTTTCATGCTGCTGTAAAATCCAACCCTCCCATGTTTCTAGTTAATAGAATTATTTTTCACAATGTATTGCTGTAATTAATTGGTGCAATTCTTCATCTGTCTCTAGAAACAGGCCAATGAGTTGTTATGGATTAGTAAGTCAATGTGCAGCAAACCTTTCACAACTCAGCCATATTACAGGCTTCTCTTTAAAAGCACCCCTCATTACACCAACCTCTTTTCTTTGCACTGACAACTATCCGATCTGATGGATTTCCTGATCCAACTTGGCAATGTATGTAACAGCAAAACATTGTTGATAAGTTCTTCAACTGCTCCTCTGACTTTAGAGAGTTTAGTATGAACTTCCTCAGATATTTTCAAGCGTATCTATGCAGCTGAGGGAGGGAGAGAGGGCCTGTGCTTCCATTTTATTCATTGCTTTGATTTGACTGGGACTGGGACTTAGACCCAGGGTGACTTGCAACAACAAAGTGGGAATCAAGGCAGTTCTCAACCAGATTAGAAACAGGTCCAAATAAAAACACAAAAAGCCATAACATTAAAACAAGTTTAAACAAATTAGGATATTTAAACACCAATGAATTAAAAGCAAATCTGAAAAAGCATATGAATAAAAAAGTAGAATGCTCACTTATCAAAAGCCCCCTTTTCAGCAGTTAGTCAATTGCCCAAAGGTCTTTGGCCAGAAACCTCTAGGTGACTTATACTGGGGTAATAAAAGATTATGTCAGTGTAAGTACTTTCCTGTATCCAGCATCCAGTGCAAGTACCTGGCTGCACCTTGTGCAAAGCTTTGTCCCTGGCTCTTCAAAATCAGTTGGATAGCACCTGGATGCACTTCAACCAAGTAATCAAAGTGGCCACTGTTTGAATGGAGGGCTACGATGGGCCAACTTGGTTGGCAGTGGGAGTGGCTGTGTTGGGAGGAAGTAAGGATGTGGTTTGCACTTGCTGACTGCGATCAACAAGAGTGCATCTTTCAAACCCCACTTCTTTTAAACTTGCATTTTCCAGTTAAGATCTGCAGCTGCAAGCTAAATAGCAGCAGCCTTGAGGAGGAGACAGACAGCATTTCAGGGTGTCAGTCCAACTATCAGTGCCAAATGGAGTAAATCCATGGAATCAATGGCATTTATTTCAGTGTGCAGCAGTTAATTCAATGGGCTGTACTGGCTGGGACTATCAATTATTTAGGTCCAAAATTCCTTGACATGTTTTGTGTCTTCTTCTAAAGCGATCTCACACAATCTTTTTCTCTTTCTGTTTTGATCAATGTCATGGAGAGTGAAATAGTGCTCATTTTTCTTTCGAAGAATGCATTTTCTAGCCTTCCAAACATCTCCCTATTTTGTCATTCCTGTGCCTAAAAACTGACTAGCTGACCCAATTAGTAAGACCTTTCTTCATTTACATTGATAATGGACTACAATAATACACTTTCATTCTTCTTAAATCTGCATAACTCCATCATCCTAAAAAATATTATTGGCATTAGTTTTTCTTTCAACTGTTTTTTCATGAAGCATTCTTTGAATTTCCCCCCCAGGATGTTTTATTATAAGATGTTCTAGTTTCAAAACATTGATCTCATAACATGACTTGCTAAAGATATAGAACATAATGAGAATTGATTGATCCAGATAAGGCAAGAAAAATGTAAGTCATCAGTAGGCAAAAATGTTTTAGTATTTTTAACCATATCTAATTCCTCTTGTATTTTTGTTTCTTTTTGGAAGGAAATTCCAAATAACAAAGAAAATAATGTGTACCACAAATAATTCAAAGGTTTTTGACATAAAGTTATTGACAAAAACCTGCAACAAAAAGTCTCCTAAGCTCTTGTAAAGCTCTGAACAGAAATTTCCATTCAACAATATCAAATGCCTTCTCTGCATCCAGAAAAGGAAAGTTACTTCTAATTTCTGCATATGGCCAATCTATGCTGCCAAACAGTTTCTTTAGATTGAAGCCTCCATGATTGATCCTTACGTATGTGTTTTGAAACAGTATTCAATCTTTATGCAAGGATACTTGTAAAAAAAATTCTTTTTGATTTAGCAAAGAATTTGATAAGATTGCAAGTAGAATGAATCTTCATCTGTTTTTAAGATGACCTTTATGACAACTTCAGACTAAGTTGCAGACAGCTTGTTAAATTGCAGCCATTCATTAGTCATTGCCTTCATTGCCTTGGAATTATTATTTCTGAGTGGATCTTTAAAAAAATTGCTAGTGAAACCATCTGGCACTGGGACTTTTTATTCTTAATCATCTGAAATTACTTCTGTAACTGTTTTCAGAGATGGAAACAGAAATATAAATTTCAGATTTTTGGGGGAACTATTATGTTGACAACTATTGCTCATTATCTTTCTCAAGAGAATTTTTGAGGGATTTGAATCTTGATAATATTTTTGAAACAATCTAGCTGTCTTCGAAGATGTTTTTGCTGTTTTATTTTTATTGCTGGAATTAATATTTGTTATTGTTTATGTTTCATAAATTTAGAAAGCAATTTATATGGCTTATAAGTGTAGTCAAACTATGTCTGCTTTGCTGCATAACTACTGACATTCATTTGATAATATAGTTCTCCCTCCACGTTTGTGGGTCTGACTTTCATGAATTTGATTATTCATGAGGTATGTGCATTCCTTCCTCCCATTCTCCTCCCCCCATTCCCTTGCATTTTGCCAGGTGTGGAGAAGGAAGGCAAACACACCTGGGCGACAGGCAAGGGAATAGGGGAGGAGAGGAAGTAAGACACACATCTTCCTGCCTCTAGTGCTCTCCCTTCCATTCCTTGCTTTTGGCCCTGGGGTGGAGAATGCATGTTGAAGCAAAAGGCAAGGGAATGGAGGGCAGGAAGGCAGGTCCACACCTTCCTTCTCCCCTCCAGAGCTCTCCCCTCCTGTTCTCTTGCCTTTGGCCCCAGCATGGAGAAGGAATGCTCCTATGCCAGGGCAAAAGGCAAGGAAATGGGAGGGAGTCCTGGAAGGGAATGGGAGGGGGAACATAGGGGAGTTATTCACAGTTTTTCCACTTTTGCATGGGTTCTGCACCCCAAATCCCCATGAAAGTGGATGGGTCACTGTATATTTAGTTGCATTTTTTTTTACTAAGGATATTAATATCTTGAGATATTTTATTTGCAGAACATTTGCATAAACACAATATAGTTATAAAACAAAGCAACCTCATTACATTACCAATACAATGTAATTTTGTAATAACAAAATACAGTTATTATCCTGCAAACACTGCCCATTTCTCCCTTAATTACAATCCCACACATTTTTGTGTGGCACAAAAAAGATAGTAGGCCTGTGCACACACCTCTCTTCCTTTGGTTCAGAGCCTGATTCAGTGATTAGATTTGGCCTGAATTTGGTTCAGATCAGTCTGGACCTGTTGTGATCTAGACCCCAAATCTGAATCAAGATTTCAAAATCTGGATCACCACTGACTTTGATTGGGAAACTTTTGTCTTAATGACCTTTCCAACTAGTGAGACTCAGTAATATAGCATTCAGAAGTAGGGAGAGGATGCTTTACTAGTGGTCTAACTGGTGAGGTACCCTGATGAATTCATCTGGTTCCCCTGAAAGCATTCAGCAATGACGGCTAGTGTTGGAAACTTCCCTTTCATTTCTCCGTATTTCTCCAACCTGATTTCTTCCATAGTTCCCTGCCTAAGTTTCTTGGTGGGGAGGAGAGACTCAGGAGATCAGCATTCTTTATTTCTGTCCTTTGTGTCTTGTTCCTACTGCCTGGTTGCTTGGACTTCTCTCTGTCTTGCCCAAGACCGCTTGGTGCTATCTTTCAGACTGCTGTTGCTGAATGAACAATGCCTTTGGTGAAAGTAAATAGCAGTCTTGGGATCCATTCTGATCTCATGGTAGTCTCAGATAATGCTCTGCCTCTTCTCTGGTGACTGCCTGCCTGCTCTTCATCTCAGGGACCTCCTGTGTCATTTTGCTTCAGCTGTTACTCGGCCTGCTTGCTTCACAGCTTCACATTCAAACAGAGCCCTTCTGACTGTAGAAACAGACCAATGTTAATAGGATTTACACCCCCATACTTTGATATGGTTCAATCAACGATATATATTAATTGGCATAAATATAAATTATAATCTGCTATGGCTGCATTGTTATGCTGGCTAAGAGGAAAAGTTAGCTGAACACATGCATTGCAACATCAGGTCAGGAAAGACCTCAAGGCATAGCCAGGTCATAGTCAGGAAATCACCAGGAAATTCCAGCTATAATGAACTTACAAGTAGCCTTCAACAACACAATCTTTAGAGACAATAGCATCTGCGGTGTTCGCACAGGATGGCTGACCAGTAATCTTCCCTTTTGTCCCTACTATGATAACTGAAGCCCCTGTCAGAGCTGCTGATGACGAGCAGCAGCTGTTGGTCCCTGTGGCTCTGGCTGGAGATGAGTCCTGCAGCTGAAGAGCTCCCCTTACTGCCATGGACCAAGCAGGCTTGGACGTTCCTCTGCTTGCTCCTTTAGGGCAACACGGATCCAGCTGTGATCCTGAGGATCTCCTGGAGCCTGCGTCAATCAGCCCACAAACAAGGCGGAGACTCAAGAGAGCTGAGCAAAGGGAGGCTTCCTTGATTAAGTTCAAGAAGTGGTGATTGGCCACACCTGTGCCTGGGCTATTTAACTGCCTGCCTGGAAGCCTTCCTTTGCTTGTGGTAAACTTTCTACAAGTCCTCTCCATGTCTGTTCCTTGCTTCCAGCTCCTGATACCTTGGATTGATCTCTTGGCTCCTGACCCCTGGATTTTGGATTTTGACTACGGCTTTTGCTTGTTGTTCAGGCTTAGGTAAATGGACTGCCTATAAGTAATTGCTTGCTTTGATTCCTCCTGGCGGGACTCTGCTATCTCTTCCTCTCCTTTCTCTGGGCTGGCTTGCCGCCCGGGTCTCTGACCTTGACACCTACACCTGATCAGCAGTTAAGGAGCTATCAAGGCCATCAGCCTTTTGTCACCTAATGCTAAGACCATTACCCAGTTCCAGGCCCTTTTGTCCATTCTCTGGATTCCATTGCTTATTCTGTCAGAGAGCTGTTAGCACCTTTGCTTTCCAGGGAGAAAAAGAGTATTTAAACCCTAGTTTTAGGCTAGCCAACTTGCAGTACACTGGTTGCGGGTCATCACTCTCCTGCTCTGATTTCTGATTGTGTACTGTCTTGATTGTGTACTGTGGTCTAAGCCACATTGCTCTTTGCTTTTCTACTGGATTGGTAAATGTCACCCATTTTATCCTGCATTCTTGCTATCCAAACTTTTATCCCCTTTTCCTTCAGTTAGCCTTGTGTGATTGTGAGACTGTGTGGATCTTGTGTGTGTGAGATTGTTAATTCCCTCAATGAAACAAATAAGCTTATTTTTTGGATCTCTGGGTGGTTCTTCCCTGGACTAGTACCAGTAGGCACCAATTTTTTTTAAAAAACTCATGACGTTAACTCCATTTCACAGGCCTTCTCTTTGAGCTTAATATTCTCCACCATTTCATGGAGGCATTGGCATCATGGGCATACCCTTGAGTCGCCACATTTTGGGGGTAACACTGGGTCCCAGGATCACTATCCTGAGACTTTACTAGTCTTATTGAGTGTGAAGCAGGCTTGCTCCCACTGTTACCAAAACTACTGGCCCTTTCTAATCTTACTTGGAATGAAGGAAATCCAGAGGAATTCCCTCTGTCCTTAGAGGCTTTGGGTACTTGTCATACTTGGGTACTGCTTTGGGTACTTGTCATAACTGATTGATTCAAACTAACAATCAGATGTAATAATATGTTACATTATTTAACAGCAACATTAAACATTCAAAAGATACAGAAATTTTATTAAAAAGGGCATCTAATAGAAATTAAATGTAGTGTTTTGCTTGCCCAACCAAAAGAACAATAAAATAATTACATTTGCTTTGCTCACAACAGGAATTATATGTGCTATCTAATAATAATATAGGTCTATTGCAAATTTAATAACTGCGTTGGCAGATCTAAAAATGTATCAAACTGAAAAAGCAAATCAGGAGCCTAACAACAACTAGAAGCAACTGGATAGGAGGAAGTGAACAAAGGGAGAATAAATATTACCACCTAAATTGCAGAAAGCTTTATCACAGCTTTTTCAGTGATCTGCCACTAACAGTTGCATCTAACAAATTAACAAAGCAAAGCAGTTGAGAAATGACTACTTAATTTCAGTGACTTTTTACAATCATTCCTCATAAACACTGTGCTTGGAGAGTACTGATGAGATCTTGCTCCAGATTGTGGGTTAGAGCTATCAGTGAGCAGATTCCAACTGCTGCCTTCCACATTGCAATACACCAATATGGTATTTTGCTTGTATGATAATGCTTTAGACATGCTGTTCGCCTTTTCCCCACTTTTTTTAAAAAAAGTCTGGATCTCCAGATGTATCTGAGTCCCTTTGGGCTGTGCTGTTCTTCTCAAAAATCTAATTGAGCCAATCTAGTTTGATTCAGAGCTGGTACAAATTGGTCCTAATCAGTCCAATTTGCTTCAGGATTAGGCCAAATAGGCCTCACACCCCTAGATATAAGCAGAAGAGATACTGTGTGATATCCATTGGCATGTATACAACGAGAAACAGTTCCTTTATCAAAATATACTGTCTGTTACCACTGTGTACTGGCCTGGACTTTGGTAAACCAAAGATATCATTTTGATATCACAATTTGGCCCTGCTCTGCCATCAGCCAAGTGTTTGTGAGGCCACCGAACAAGCGCGAAGCTAGGCATGGCTACTTTTTGCTGCTCTCACCAAACCAAGCCAGAAATAGCCAGGACTGCTTTAGGGGACCTCCCAAAACAAACACCCTCATTACCAATGCGCAATAACCAAAGGGACCCTCTGCCCTGAGAGGGCACCCTGGCGAGCTAAGTACTTAACTGCCGAGCTAGCCACATCTGCATACCAGCCATACTATTGTCAATTCGGAACATAATTCAATCATGTAAATTCTGACCTTTCGGAGGCATTGTCTCCAACCCAAAACTTATTGTTTTCGCCCAAGACCAGACTAGCCCATGGTCGTTCTTTCCCCTATAACCCCCCCCCCAGTTCTGAGAGCTCTTCGGAACTCTCGCCGGATCGCTTGGACTTCATTCTGCCTTGCTGCCGCTCGGTTCAGCAGATTCCCCTCGGCTGCCACGCCAGGTTTCCTCTTCTACAATTGGCTTCCCCAGGACTGTAGGACAGGTGGCATATCACCTATTCCCCTTGAACTCTAGTTTCCTTTTCTAATTAGGAGTGTGCTTTTCTTTAATAACTGTTTAATAAATCTAATTGTTTTTTGAACCATTTGCCTCCTCACTGACCTGACACTGTAGGCACAGGGTAAAAGATTGCCGCTAAGTTACCCTGCCTCTCGTTAGTCAAGTTAATTTCCCTACCGTTGCTTGGTTTGTTTTGGTTGTTTGGGTGCCCCTCCTGGGACCCCCAATTCACAGGGTAACACGTCACTGATACACAAAAGGGTCTGAAGTGCATCCGGAAGGATGAAAAGCAATAGGATAGCACACACGCTATGTTCCCTCCACCCTAAAGCATTCCATAAGCCATCCCTTCAAACCCAGTGGAAAGCCAATGGGCCTTTGTAAGGTTAGAAAATATGGCTACCAAATGATAATCCTTTGTGGAGCAATTTGGTTATCTGATTTTTTTGGAACAGTAGGGGTCATTTCATAGCAAAGCCGAGCCTTTCAGAAGCCAACTCAAATCCTGTTTAAATAGTGGCTTTACTATCTTAGGTCTTTCACCAGCTCAGCTTTTTGCAACTTGGTGACAATTGCATTGCAAATGATGTGTGAAACATTGTTGAAAATTGTGTGCATGTTACGATGGAAGCTAAATATTAATCTCATAGACAATGTGGGTAATAGCAAAGGATTTGAACTGTAAATTGAGCTGGTAGCTGAAGCAGATGATTCTATTCAGGAGGTTTTACTCCCCTCCCCCTTGTTTCTCCTTTCTTCCTCATTTGCAGTGACATTTCTAATTGCACTATTTGCTTTTAACTTGTCTGATGTATCTTATTATATGCTTTAATGATTTTATACCCCAAATTGTTAACTCCCGTAGAATAATATCGGCAATATTTTACTTTGAGTACATTACACATAGCTGCTCATTCGCTTGTGGAAATCTTGCATTTTAAAAGGATTAAGCCACTTGGGGGCATTAACCACATCTGTCTTTAGAATAATTTAAGTCATATTGTGCCATAAGTATAGATATACACAATGATTTTGTGATGGGTAGTGAAGGGAAGGTCTTCAAAAGTTACTTGGCTTCTTGCCCGTCTCCTCCTCTTCACTCCTGGGCAGCATGAACTGCACAGCCTCTTTCTTTCCAATTTCTCCCTCTGCCCAAATGAATCCAAGCAAATCCCAAAATGCAAGGAAGAGGTACCGCACCAAGTAATTCATGCCATATCAGAAGGGGAAAGGCAATTATCACAGTGGGCTGTTTGACATTCCGCTCACTTTCTTCTCATTCCTCAGCAGCTTTGGCAATGCAACAGGGAAATCTTTGCTGATCCAAGGGGAACTCTGGATCCTCAGACCACGACTGTGATGAAAATTACATCAGGTTAAAACCAACTGGGGAAAATAGGGGCACAACTGTTATTGATTACAGCTGTCTATAAGGTTAGCATCATCATGGGGCTGGATCTAGCCATTGGCCAACCCGCTTGTTGCTTGATAAACCAAACACTCCAGGATTACAGCTATGGATTCCACATAGGTGGACATGACTGCATGGTTTCCTGTCACTTGGGGGCACGGCAAACCAGATGCCCCTCCCAAACTGGGCCTCCATGTGCTTGATACCAGTCCTGAATGGGAGTTTGCTTGTGCGTCTTCCTGTGTGCTCTAAAACCTGGACTTGCTGCCAGACATGCCTTTGGCTGAAACTGGAGCTTCTAAGGGGGATCTCTCCATTTTCATATGCCAACAGCAGTGTGACACCACTCTTTGTTGGAGAGGAGCCAAGAATGGTGATAAGGCAGCAGCTGCTGTAAAGAGCTCCTCTTAAAGTTTGCCCCTTTGTTATCTTTTTGTTGTCTTTTTGCACAGTTTATTGTTTTGAATGCCAACCCATTTTGTTTTACATTTGTTCCTTCGGTGTGTAAGTTGGTTCTGTCTTATCAGAATGTTTGAAGAGAGCAGGGATAAACTGTGGGATATTTCTGGTCGCTATGGGAAAAAGAAAGAAGAGACAACATTCTGCAACACAAGTTACTTCCAAGCCTATGAAACAGCTGAAAGTTGACAATTACCTAACAAGCAGGCAGTCATCTCCTGTAAGTAATCTAATCCCTTCCAATCTCTCCAATGGACATGATTTACTAGAGTGGGATTTACAAGCAGAAATTGGAAGCCAACAATGTACAGATATTTCCTCTTCTATGGAAAAAGATGCCACTTCCCCACCCTCATCTGAACAGAAAGCCGCTGTCTGCTCAGCAGCTCAACAGCTTTTACCAGATGGGAACATAAATATAAACTTGATAAACTCAGAGAATGACAATGTAACTGACCTCTTAACTAGGCAAAGCCTACTAACAACACAAACTGTTATCTCTATCTTGGAGCAGTTGTCTACAATTAAAAATAAGGTAGACTCCTTAAGAGAAGGTTTTACAAAGCTTGTTGAAAGTCAACCAGATAACAATACTTCTAAAGCACAGACCTCTTGTACAAAGTGTACTATAAAAGCAGTTATCAGGAAAGCTATGGACAACCTTACCTCTACTTTTGCAACAGAGAAGAGAGACAGTAACAAGCAGAGACAACTGACCACCCATGTGAAGGGGAGTGAGAAACAAATATCTAGTGGCCATGTAGCCAAGGGAGAAAGGTATTTAAACTGTAATTATCACTTACAGCCTAATCAAATTACCTTACAAATACTAAACAACAGAGTTAACAGAGGATGATGGGAATCCAAAAGAGTAATTATCATATCTCTAAGTCAGCTATTATGCTGTGAAAAGCAGTTAACTGACTTGCTGAAGGTTGAATGGCTTCCATCTAGTAGAGGCTATGAACAAATTCCACTTATATTCAGGCAGCCCACAATCTCTAGCATGTTGCTTAAAATAAGGCCTTTTTTGTACCACTTTTCAGTTTTCCCAACACGAGTATTTCGTGCAGAGGAAACTTAACCCACTCCTAAACCAATCTGGTCCAGAGCGTACTGTCACATTAAAGAATAAATGTGACAATTCAACTTCAGATAATCTCAAGGACATATTACCCGCCCTGCCCAGGAGAGATGAAAGCCCAGGCAAACAACTTGTACTTCCTATAGAAAGACAGTGTGTAAAAGATCCCCTGGAAGGAAACTTGATTAAATCTTTCAGTGCCTTATCAGACTTGGAACAAGGTGACATTATGAAAAGGCTGAATGAGCTGAGAAGGACCCTAGTGGCAATACATAAAGCAGCCAAACCACTGATTGAGCTGGTTTTACCAACTACCCAAGGCAACTGCAATTACTTAGAGAAAGAATCTGTTGGCCCCTTTGCCTCTTCTTCTACCACATGGAACTTAGACAGGCAGACAGACAACACAGTCTTCTGGGGCAGACTCAAACCCCTCCATCCTGTCTCCTTTCAAAATAATACAACACCTAGTAACTTCAAAGAACAAAAAGTTGGATGTGGTTGACAGACAAGAGGAATGCTTTGACTGCCCAAAAGATTTGGATTGCCAGAAATCCTGGGAGCCACAACTAGAGCTAAGTGGCAGACCAGACAATTGCAATCTAATTCATCCGATTACTGGCACTCCCTCTAGTTCTTTAGGTAAATCTCTGCTCCAGGAATTAGAGGAAATTATGATAAAGGTAGCCCCTGAGGCAGAAAGAAGATCATCGTCCAGGGCTGAGACATCTCTTGTGCCAACTGATACAGATGTGAAACAACTCACATTCAAGAAAGACCCTAAAAGCAGCTATGTGTTCTGTTCAAAGAAATCCTACACTGAGCAATCATACTAATTTGCTAAAGCTTAGATATAATTACAAGAAGCTAATAGCCACTAAGAAGGCCCAGTACACAGCTACAGTTTGGTCTGAGTTAGAAAAGTCAGCAAAAGGGCCAAACTCAGCTGTATTTTGGAATATTGTGTCTGGCATGCTGAAGGAACACAGGTTATTATCTGATACTCCCATTCCAGCTTCAGTTTGGGAGGATTTCTATCCTACAGGATCTTCCAGGAAGGATGTCTACTGAGCCTTTGACACTTGTTAGTCTCTCCACTTGGCCACAAGTGTCAGTCACATTATTCAGTCACTGAAACCCAACAAGGCACCTGGTGAAGACTTCCTTCCCCCAGAACTTTTCAGAACACACATTGACTGGTGGGCTCCAGCTGGCAGGCCTGTTTACATACACAGACAATACTGGCTACATTCCAGCAAGATGGGAGCTTTCTATCATCGTTCCCATACACAAAAAATGAGATAAGGAAGACCTTAGAAATAATCAACCCATAAGTCTCATTGATATAACAACTAAGATGTGTGCAAAACATCTCCTAAGAAAAATAGAGGATCAGGCAATCAAGAAGAGCATATTAGTGGAAGAACAGGTTGAGTTCAGATTCAGGTACTACACAATAGATAACTGCTTTGTGCTACACCATCTTATCACCAAATATACAATAGACAGAAAATACATGTTCACAGCCTTTATAGATCTCAGTGCAGCATTTGACTCCATAAATAGAGACATCTTATAGAGGAAGCTGGTCAAGTTAAACTTGGAACCTAGACTTTTATACCTGGTAAAAGCCCTCTACAAAAATACATGCCTGAAAGCCCCTACTGGAGTCAATTGCTCTCTCACACAGAGCATACTCACTTATAAAGGTGTTAGACAAGGATGCATTTTGGCCCCAATGTTCATTAATTTTTATGTTAATGGCATCCCAGGATTCCTCTGGTCTACAGATGTTCATATGCCAAAGATCCTTAACAGACATATCAACCTTTTGTATGCAGATAACATGGTCCTAATGGCACATTCCCAAGTAGGCCTGAGAAGATTGATGGGGAAATTTGGTGCCTATTGTACCACTAACTCCTTGAATATCAGTAAGTCCAAATCCGAAGTGGTGGTTTTTGGAAAAAGACAGGTCAAACACAACTGGCATTTGGATAGGGAGCCCATAGAACAAATGGATTCTTTCTCATATTTAGGGGTGGTTTTTACAGACACAGGGCCTTGGGTCAATCACTTCAAACAGAGTTCTATAAAGGCCACAATAAACTCTAAAATGTTAACTAAATTACTTAGTTACAACCACTCAAGCTCTCTGCTTTCCATTTTAAAAGTCCACAAGGCAAAAACTGCACCAGTGCTAACTTATGGTGCTGAACTGTGGGGGCTGTCAAAGGCACTTTTACTTGAAATAAATCAAGTATGCCTCTTAAGAAAAATCCTGGGGACTGACAGGAATCCACCTGCAGCAGCAGCAAGAGCTGAAACAGGCACCCACTCCATTGTCTAACAGTAACAGTAATCAAAGCTTTCAACAACTGGTGGAAGATTCTCTCAATGGAATCTGATAGACTACCAAAAATGTGCCTGGAAGAACAGGCGAGAACACTCCAACCCACCTCATGGATTAACTAACTTCTCCAAACCATCTCACACTTTGGTTTTTCAACACAATATCTACTTTCATTTGGACATCAGGCCACGGTGATACTCAAACAATGAGTTTTAGATGTGAATGCCCAAAATGATATTCAGTCACTTGCAAACGTCAGGTTGTTGAAATGTCTGGCTAAAAATAAACTGTCCTTTCAAACAGAAAAATACTTGACAATGGGTTTGACTCATTGTGAAAGGACAGCCCTTAGTAGAGCAGGATTTGAGATGGCTAAACATGGATGATTCCGCCAAGTGTCATATTTTGAAAGAATATGTGCCTGTGGTGCATCTGAAATAAGAGATATTGCACATGTACTCTTTAACTGTCAATTCTATGCCCCAGTGAGGGCCCAGCATCTACAGACTTTAGAACAAAATACTGGGACCCTATCAAATGATTATCTTATTTTCTTCAGGGCACTAACACATATGTAGTTCTCAGAACTGCTAAGTTTATAGATAGGGCTGTCCAACTGAGAAAACAATTCATAGAACATATTGGGGTTGCATGCAAGGGTGATGAATTAATCTAAATACATATTGCCTCTGTATTTTACTATTTTCATCTTATCCCAAGATGATAACCTATTATTACAAGTATTGGTATTTATTTATAGTCTTTTACATTATTCTTTTTATTTCATCTTATCATATTTTATCACCTTTTATTGTATCTTACCTTATTTTAGCTTATCTTATTTCACTCATTTTAGTTACTCATTTTACTGTATTTATAACATTTGATGTTATATCTTTTCATATGGTCAATTGACTAATCAATAAATTTATACTGACTACTGAAAACACTCTTTGTCTTGTACTGTATGTCAGATTGCAGAAGTGGGAATGGAACAGAAGAGAAGATTGATTTCCCTTGAGCAAGAGCCCTGTGTACTGTTGAGTTTACATTCCAATCATCAATACACAGGCTGCCTTGTCCATTTCAGTGGTGTGAGCAGGTTCTTTGCACGCATTCCTTTACACATCAGATGTTCTCCCACGCTACACAGAAATGGTGTGAAGATTCCACTTTAACTGCCATGGCAACTTCTTGTGGAATCCTGAAGGGGTTTGCACTTTTGTCAGAGGCACCAGAAGAGCATTCTGGTATGTTTCTTGGCAGCAATCACCTTAACTAGTTCTGAGATAACACAGACAGAGAGGTACATTTCGTTTTGGGAAATACTGTGTTAATATAAACTAAGTGGGAATAAAAAGTCCTTGTAAGTAAAAAAATGTCAGGAACAAAATCAGGGACTTTCTGATTTTTTCCCCCTAGTCCATTTAGTGGGTCATTTAGTATTTTTCACACTGCACAATCATAGTAGTTTGATACCACTTTACCTGCAGTGGCTGCCTCCTATGGAATCCTGGGTTTTGTAGTTTGATTAGAGGCACCAGAGTAGAAAATTCTAAATGTGAAAGTGCTCTAATTGTGTAGTGTGAAAGAGATCTCTGTGTTTCTTATCTCAAGGAGAGTTTCTTTATATTTTCAAGAGGGGCTAGAAATCCATTTTTCTATTGTGTGCTCTGATCCCAGCGATATAGTGCTTCTTCCTTGAGCAGTGGAGGCCCAGGACAATCTTTTATTGAGGCCATTTCTGCACTACACTGTTATAGTGCTATCATTCCACTTTCAACATCCTATGGAATCTTGGGGTTGGCAGTTTAGGGAGGGGCATTTAGAGTTCTCCTTTGCCTCATGTAAACTACAAACTCCAGAACTCCACAGGATGTTGAAAGTGGAATGATAGCACTGTAACAGCGTAGTGCAAAAATGGCCTAAGTTAGTTTCTTTTTAGAAGAGAAAGAACTGACATTTTGGGATGTCTTTATTACAATGTACTATTCTTTCTAGCTGTGCTAGAATTCATTAGCAAATTTGATTCTAGCTAATTTGGACTCACTTGTGATTGTGGATATTCTTTCCATTTTGGGAAGTAATTGCCCCTCTCTAAATGTTAAATTAGCATAGCAACAAAGTTATGTGAATGTCTTGGCTGCTGTTAAGAACAGGTCACTGTTTCTGTCATATGTCTGAGTTTTATATTAAAATATAACTGAATGTAATTTTCATTTCATTATCTTTTTGGCCAATTGCCTACAAATCTTCTCCCTCACATCTGGCTTTGACAAAAGTAGGTTATAGTTCATGAAAGGTTTCTGTGACTGTACATTTGTTAGTCTTTAAGCTGCTGCAGGAACTTTTGTTTTTCTTTGTTACATTTGTATTTTACGTTATAGTCTAGTGATCTAACCAAGGCAGCGATTCATGCATGAAAAAAGTTTCTGCAATAGCTAAAGGCTTGTTTATTGATTTATATTCCTCTTTTCTCTCAGAACTGGGTTCTAAAGTGCTTTGCTGCAAGATTAAAAACTAATTCAGAGAAAAATACAAAAAAGTTGCAAGGCTGGAACAAATTAGGAGCCTTTCTGCACTACACTAATATAGAGCTATTATTCCACTTTCAACATCCTGTGGAATTCTGGGGTTCATAGTACACTGAGGCCAAAGAGCTCTCTGACTAAACTGCAAATCCCAGAATTCCATAGGATGTTGATAGTGGAATAAAAGCACTGTAACAGTGTTGTGCAGAAAGGCCCTAAATTAAAACATGACTGAATTTTTTTTTAACACTTCAATAAAAAGTACATCATGCACCCATCCCTTAAAAGTCTATTTCTCTTCAGCTGACGGATTGCCAAACACTTAAGTCAGGGGTGTCAAACTCAATTTCATCTTGGGCTGCATCAGCATTATGGTTGCCCTCAAAGGGCTGGTTGTATCTGTAAGACTACATAAATGTAGTTACTCTTTTATCATATTAAATAATTGCCTCTGCATTTGATTATTACTGGTTTTAGTAATCATCTGTGCCACTTTCTTCTCCCCAGACCCTCTCTGTCCCTCCTTCTGCCCCCGCACCCCTCTATGTGGTTCTTTCTGCCACTCTGCCCCTCTCTGCACCTGGTGAGCCCGATCCCCACATTGTGGGCCACCCAGCTGCTGATATTTTGAAGAGGGATCCAGTAGCCAGCACTCACGATTTACTTCTACTTCTGACTGCTCCTCTGTCCAACTCTCGCAAACTGTATGGAGCATTGCCATGGTAACCCGCAACAGTGCTCTGACGGCGAGACTTGGTCAGGGAGCAGTCAGAATTAGAAGTAAATGGAGAGTGCTGGCTGTTGGGCCCCTCTTCTACCAGCAGCACATTGCGCCGCAATGTGGGCATCAAGGTCTCCAGGCAGCGGAGTGCTGCAGCTGCAGGAGAGTTACGAGGGTCACATGAAATGGCCTTGCGGGCCAGACTTGGCCGGCGGGCCTTGTGTTTGACACATGTGAATTAAGTGAATAAAAAAATACAGCAAAATCCAAAATCTACAAAAGTCTAATAGCATTTTTGGCCAACTGAAATACACAAAATACATCATGCAAGCTCTCAAAGCTCTACTGGCTTCTTCATCAAGCAAAAAATGTTAAAGATGTGAAAAGAAAAGTGACAATGTTACAGTCAAGGGCCTACATTTTGTATCAGACGTTGTTTCAGTTGTAATTTAGTTAGTTTAGAGGGATTTCAATGAAGGCAATATTATTGAAGAAATACATGAAGAAACATATCTTTACTTGCTGGGTGAAAGGACATGGGGACAGTGGTCTAAGCTTCCTTGGAAAGTGGTTTCTGAGTTGGAATCAGTCAGTTTTGCACCCTTCAGGCTGGGAATCCTGGGCACAAACTGAATTCAGAAATACATCTAAATGTGACCATACGTGTCAAAACACTGTGCATTCCACATACACTCCTACACTTCACAAATGAAAACTGGGACAAATATGGCCTAGCAACATTGGAGTGTGGTCAAGATGACACAAGTTGTTAATGAGGAAGAACACACAAGTAGGAGAGGGTGTGTCAGTTTCCTTTTCTGAGCCCCTGGGAATGGCAAGATTTTGTCACTCTTCTCCTATCCCCCTGCTGGGCCAACTGACCGCAAACTACTTTTGCACTTTGAACTCAGTTTGTAGCACTTGATGTAAGTGAAGGACAAAGGGGTCAGTGGGCCATTTTAAAATCTGCTGAAAAAGTGGGATGGCAGTGGATTAATCAGGGCTGTCCCTCCAAATAAGCTGGAGGTTATGATTCCATTGGCTTGAATGGAGGAAACATTCCTGCAGGCATCCTCTTCATTGAGTAAATAGTCACATGTTAACATCCTGTTGGTACATAACTAGAGTTGGATGGAGGCCTCTACTTAATCCAGACCCACATACTCCAAAGAAAGTTACTTGAATCCACCCGGAGGTGTTTAGACAGAAAATAAACCCAACCATCTGAGTAAAAGTATTTCAGGTAATCCACTGCCGGGTTTGACTGAATGATAAGTAGGCAAAAGATAGAAAGGAGAAGAGAGAAAGATGGAGATGACTTCTCCAGCTACACAGTGTTTTCCTTCTTTGCACTTGCTAGTGAAATTTGATTCTTCTTTCATCTTTTTAAAGAACATCATAAACTACTACTACTTTGTCTTCTTTTTCGTCTTCTTCTTCAAATCTGGGAAACATCTAGTCTCCTGTCTTTTTGTTATGTGGTTTTTCAAATGAACAACGTGTTCCTATTTCTTGCTAGAGATGTGCCCAAATTCAGCATGAATCCACAAGGAAGGATCAAACTGCTCAGTGGGTGGTCTGGATAAAATTATGCATGCTTTAATGCATTTTATATCCACAGTGAAAAAAAAGCCTCATGTACCTTCAAAACTAGCATTGAGTTACCAGTTGACAGAGCCGCATGCTGATGATGTAACAAGTGGAGGCAGACATTTTGCTGAAAAGGCACCTCTTCTGCATTATGTGTGACTGCCGTTTGACCCTCTAACTTAGGAAGAGTCTCTCAAAAGCCACAGAAACCTGTCAGTCATTAACAGCAAGCAGCAAGACACAATTTCACTTCTCTGGGCTTTCCAGCTCTGCAAGCCAAGACTTACCCTGCATAAAATCACCAAGGCCCAAAATGAACCTTACTGCCATCCTTCCCCTCTTCCTTCCTTCCTGAGTGGGCAATTGGGGTTGCTCTTTGTTTGTTCCCTGATGCAAATCATGCCACTATGTCCATTTTCTAGGCAAAGCTTTATACAGGCTTGGCTGAATCTTCTGCAAAGTGTCTTCAGCTGAAATTATCTCAGAAGGCTATGTGATATATCTATTATTTGTCTTCCAGGAAGACAAAAGACTGCTGAATCCAGATTACGCTATTTTCCCAACATTTAGGAGTTAGTGGGCTGGGACAAGATCAGTAGTTAGAACAATGTCTCTGGTTTATTAGTATTGACTGCAGTACTATTTTCTGTATATTTTGTTAATGAATTACAGTCTTCTCTCCACATTTGCAGGTTTGACCTTCACAGATTTGATTATTTGTGAGGCACAGGCTTCCCTCCCCCACCATTTTTGTCCCCTATTTCCTTGCATTCCTCACCTCAGGCTTGTGAGGCCTGTGTTTAAAATAGATGCTTTTCCTTTTGTGTGAGCAGCGCTCCCACCCCCCCACTGCTTCAGATATGTCCTGTCTGCTACTGGCTGCACATTATGTTGTGTAATGGCTGCTGATTGCTCAAGTAGTCTCTTTGTTCCTACCCCTCCTTTCTCAAGATGGCAACTGGAAGTAGTAGAACACCAGAACTTGATTCTTCTCTGTCTGAGGGGAAAGTACCAGTGAACCCTTTACCTTGTCTTTTTTTCTTTCCCTGGGGAATGCCACGGCCAAGGGAATGGGAGGGAGAGCTCTGGAGGGAATGGGAGGAGGATTGCGAGGGGGAGTAATTTGTGATTTTTCCACTTTTGCAAGGATTCTGCACCCCAAAACCTAGTGAATGTGGAGAGGCTACTATAAATGGTGTAAAGCTTTAAATGGTGAGATTCAGGCTGAGAGTATTCTGAATACACTAATCCTGCTTGGGGCCTTTCTGCCAGAATATGAAAGAGTTCTGCTGTTCTACATTCAGCAGATAGTAGCAGTGAAACCATCTATTAGGCTATCTGAATATAGGTACCATTTCACAACAGCGGTGGTATTGCTGCAAAATGTGGGTGACTCAACGGCCCACCCATGATGCCAGTACCTCTGTGCAAAGATGGGGGATATTAGCTCAAATTATGAGGCCTGAGAGAGAGAGGTAATCTAGTGAGATCTTTCCATCAATGTTTACAGGGTCTTTGTAAGGAAGACCCAGCCAGAGATTAGGTTCAAGTAGGTTCAAATGTGTTTTACTGGGGAACTGATTATAGAAAACTCCAACATTTTCAGATTGTACATAAGAGTAGCATGATTGTTGCAGGTATATGGTTCTTTTGTGTTAACGCCTGTGGAGGCCAGACCTGCTTTCCTTCTTACAGACTGGAATGGCAGCTTCCCTCCCTGTCTGCTAAAGCACCTTGCTCCCTTACCCAGCCCCACTTCTCCCTTTAAAACCACCACCTTAGTGTATAAAGGGTAAAGCCTCTCAGTTGTTATTCAGAATGATATACTGATCTGTGGTAGTGTGTTTCTGGTTGACTAGAACTAATGAGTCAGAATTGATAAAAATATAATGTGATCTTTATTAAAATAACTATAAGGGAAAGTTGTTGGGTGCCATAAGTATATCCAAGCAAAAAGGTGTTTATTCAGTTTTTTATAGCTAACTCAACATGCAGCTACAGCACTTTCATACACACACAGGTCTTCAGCTTCCCTTTTGCTCAAAGGTTTAATTCCCAAATCGAGGTCACACTTTCTGACCCAATTCAAAATGGTTTGGTTTCTCTTCTCTCTTTCTCTTTCTCTCTCGACCTAAGACAGCCACTCTTATTCAGACACCCCTCTGACTGACTGAAGGTCTCTCTCTCTCTCTCTCTCTCTCTCATTGGAAATATCACTGAAGGAATCTGGAAAATCCAAGTCACTGTGTCTTATATATATATAGACCTTCTCTCAAACCTCAGCCCCTCTCTCTCACCAAATGGCTGGGTTTCTCTCATACAGAGCCACTTTGGCTACATGGCAACCTGTTGTTGCGTCTGCCCTGCCACTCAGGATAGTCACACCCCCAGACTCCTTCACAATGCCTTAGTATCACTCCTCCATCTTGTTTAAGAAATACAGTTTTTGGTACCTGAGGTGACCTTCGGGGTAGTAGAACCCTGTCACTATGGTTCTTCACTTTGGCTTGCTTTTGTCATGATCTTTCTGATCATTGACACTGAAACAGCAAATTTATTTTTTTTAAATCAATTTTAAATTATGATAAAAGATTTTCTCTCCTTAAAAAAACTATGAACTAATACATGAACAAAAACTTCAGGGGGAAAAATGCTTGAAAGAAGTAGGCTCAGGTATAAACTGCAATGTCTTCCTCTTGCTCACAGTTTTGTTTTCTGTCCTCTAGTTGTAGCCAGAACATGACGAAATGGATATGCACAAAATTCATTGCCTTACTCTGGAGTGTTGAAAGTCAATTGCAACATCTCATGCAACTTGCAGTGAAAGAGAAATGAGTAGGGGCTCTTCCACACTACACAATTATAGCATTATGATTCCACTTTAGCTGCCATAGCAACATCCTGTGGAATCATGGGATTGGCAGTTTTAGGAGGAGCCTTTGGAATCCTCTGCCACAAAACTCCTCTGCTGCCTCTGACCAAACTACAGCCCCGGCCACGATTCTGTAGGTTGTAGACAAGGGAATTATAGTGCTATAACTGTGTAGCATGAAAGGCCCTGGACTGCTTGAAGATCCCACAGTCTGGAAATATCCCCAGAAATCTCTTCATTGGTCTGGACCACTTTCTTTCCCAATAGTTTCTTATCCAGAAGCCCAATCCTATTCTCTACCCAGCAACTGCTGTGACATCACAGCAGTTAATTACTGCCGAGCCTGCATTGAGACATGAGGCTTTATGACTGGCATGTTATAAATTATAACATAGATGCTCATCCAGTGTTATGAATATGGAGGCAATCAGAAAATGCAGGATAAAAATATCTGGTGCCACCCAACACAAGGTCATATTAAAGCAATGGTGGTAGAGGGGAGAAAGGAGGGACTAGAATATGTCTCAGCAGGACAGAGAGAGGCAGTTCAGACCCCTCCTTTTTGTTTATTTATACTTGTTTGTACCATCCATAAGGCACATTGCTTACTGCTCTCATCCCTTGAGAGTCATTCTGTCTTTGGTTGCCCTTGGGGGAGCAGTCCCTCAGCCTTGGCGGCTGGGCTTCTCAGCATGGGCCCTGGCAGCAAAAGCCAGAATTTATCCACTGCATTTCAAAGAACACTAAAAGTAGACCAGTGCCCAGAATAACTAATATGCCAGAAGAAAGCAGAGGAAACATTCCCCAAAGGATACATCTGTGGCCACAAGATGGCAGACCAAGCACAAAGGATTAACCTGTGCTTGGTTTTTGTTTTGTATATTGTGTGTGTGTGTGTGTGTGTGTGTGCACGCAGCAGTTGAAATGCACGGCATAAATTAACACTCTGCTCCTTGAACTGCAAAGATGGTCATAAAATATAAAATGGTGTAACAGCTGGAGAAAGGTACTCATGCAGCATGGGGATATAAAATATGCATATATTTGCCTAAAAGGTATTCCTTTCCTTACAAAGCAGAGGGACAAAGCACTGTGTGTTGTTTACGTGCATTATGAACCCATAACAGGTTTAATAATTTACAAAGGGTAACTTTCCTGCCATTTATCTTCGTCCTTTTAATACATTAAGAAGGTGTGCCTGTGAGAGAAGGGGGAGGAGAGAGAGAAGGGTGAGTGAGGGGAGGGTGTGGGCTGGCGGGAGAAGCACTTTATACTGTTACATATTTATCGTTTCCTCACGTACAAGTTCCTGTAGCACTAACTTAATCGTTTTGTTTCAGTTTTAGCACTTTCGCTCAAAAGCTCCATAATTGCATCTGATTATGTTTCAGACTGGGGAAAAAAATAATAACTGCTATACCAATTTTCTTAATCAGTTGACAGATTTCTCTGTTGAGTTCTTTTGGAATTCAGAAATTCAGCAAGATTCCCAGGCTGCCATTCTTTAAAAGCAACGGTTCCAGAAAGCAGCAGGAGGTGATGGTTGTTGTTGGTACTCTTGAACTGCATCCCTATAGCCTGCTCCTTTGGAATTAAGTTCTGTTAAAGGACTGCATGGTCTTATCAGAGCCACCAAGAGGGAAGGTTCCCCTGGAAAAAAAGCATCTGAGGTGAGGGGCAGGGATTGGGGAAACTCACAAATAAACAAATCTTTGAAAGTCAAACCCACAAATGTGGAGAGCCAACTGCATTTAACAAGTAAGCAAGATTATTACTAGCTTGCATGTCCACAACTTAGGATGCTTTCAATTTCTGCAGGAACCTTCTTAGCACGTCTTGGCCTGTGATTGTGGTATGGAGAATGATTTTAGTGGTTTTGAGAGTCCCACCAAAATTACCTTTCTGATTATAAGAGAAAGTGTACTTTGTTTTAAAAAAGCTGCACTTCTGTAAGGCTTGTAGTATGTTTCACACGCACAAAATCACATGGATATTTTCAAAATTTGAATGGCTCATTAAGTGCACAATTGAAAAACATGGGCAAACACCCTTTAGCCAATAGGGGAAATGAATTTGGAAACATGAAAATAAATGGGTGTATGACAGGAAATATGTAAGGGAAATGCATACAGATTGCCAAGGAGGGGAAACAAGTTGTGTAGCAACAGGTGGCAACGGGAGTGGTTCACCTCTGGTGGCAATGTTTTTGGGGCATCTCAGCTCATAGCCACACCCCTGTGCACCACAGCCATACCCCCACACTGTGGCCACGCCCTCATGCACTGTGGCCACACTCTGTGCCCCGTGGCCACGCCTCAACGCATTGTGGTCACCCCTCCCTCCACCCCCCCACTCCAAGCTCCGCTGCTGAGGGGAAACAAAACAAAACAGTTCTGCAACTCAACGGGTGGGGCAGGAAAGCAGGGGGAAATCAGAGAAATGTAAGAAAATCCAAAATAACAAACTGAGGGGTTCTTACACCTACTCTGGAGCTCACTACACAATTGAGAAGGAGTAGGCACATCAAATTTAACAGGATTACTTCCATGTAACTGCACAGGATTGGGCTTTACAGTGCAGTTCTCTACATTCCTGCTCAGAAATAGCTCCCATTGATTTCAGTAGGACTTAGGCCATTTCTGCGCTACACTGTTATAGTGCTGTTATTCCACTTTCAGCAGTCTGTGGAATTCTGGGGATTGTAGTTTACTGAGGCCAAAGAGCTCTCTGGCTGAGGATTCTAAATGCTGCTCCCTAAACTCCAAACTCCAGGATTCCACAGGATGTTGAAAGTGGAATAATAGCACTATAACAGCGTAGAGTGGAAATGGCGTTATTTCCAGGTAAATGTGTATACAATTGCAGACTAAATGTTTAGTTTTAACTAGGAGTGTTCTCTGATTAAACAGTGTTTCATCTGGTTCATCTGCCTTTGAATGATTATTCAACAAAGTAATTACTTAAATACATTTACATATTATCTAAAAGTGTGTTATCACTTACAATTTAGCAAAGAAAACTGTCACTCAATAGGATGAAAAAAAGAGACATTTTAAATACATTTTTGTATGCATTCCCTTATTGCAACAATCAACCAGAACACATTCAGTTTGGATTTATGGCTATCAGGAAAAAAAAACAAACTTTAAACATTATGCCAGTTACAAATCAGATTATGGTGCAATTCTATTCACATCTATGCAGAAGAGTTCAATAGAACATACTAAGGCCCTTTCTGCACAAGGCTTGTGAATCGGTTGTGCCGTTTCTTACCGGATTTTCTGAGCTCGAAACAAGGCAGACTTTCTCTCATTTCCTTCTGCACAGCTACTGCGTATGTTCCATTCTGATTCGGAGGAGTGCGAGTTCATGAATCCACACTGCCTCCGCCGTGGTTACTCCCCTCACCCCACCCTATCAGCTGTGATTGGCCCTTTTTTTTTTGGTATGATTTAGTACGTCATTGAGTACGTGCGTTAAGTCCATACTACCCCCTGGCCCCTCCCATGAGCCCTCCTCTGATCACCAATTTGCATTGGCGCGAATGTACGTGTCTGCACCACTGTGAAAGTACGAATTGGATCAATCTGGAAAACTGGAAAACCAGTTTCTTCCAGTTTTCAAACAGCGCACTTTACCATCACATGAGAGTGCATTTAGTCGGAATTACGTGTGGAACAAAGGTAAATAAACTGAACCTAGTCTGCTCCAATGTACAGAAGACCTCCGTTGCAAGACGCATTGGCCCGCCTTAATAACCGCGTGCACAAAGCGCCATACTCCAAATGTGCATAGGTGTATAGGACTGCAGCCTAAAAGTATATCTAGCAACCACTGAATGGGAATATACCACATATATATATATATATATCTACACACACACACACACACACACACAGAAAGGGAGAGTTTTTTTCTGTCAAAGCACATGAGAAAAAAAAATCTCATTAAAACAAAACTGACCCATTGGTACAGAAGAATGTTCTGAATCAGCTGTGCTTTCGCTCCAACTCCAGCAAACACAAAGGATGCGACTGATGAACCGCTCTTTGATCCTTCCCATTCAATAAAATATTAAGCTTCTGAACATCTGTGAGAAACATTCTGCCTGACAGGAGTGGAGTCAGTAGATCTTCCCTTCCTTTCTGATCTGTGAAGCAAATCCTCCACTAGTTCAGTTTCACAAATACAAGAACCTTAGGTTAGAGTATAAGCTATAATGGCCTTCCACTTAGAAAACAGATGGTAGGGCACCTCCCAATTTCATTAGCAATTCATTCTGTTATGGGGGAAGTGGGGATATTTTCTTTCTGTGGTAGATAGTCACACCTGATGGGCTATCTGTCTGACAGGGCTCTGACCTAGGGGTGCTTTTCGAGAATGGGGGTGGGAGTTGCCACTGGAAGGAGGACCAACAGTCTTTCTTAAAAAGTAGTGCCATAGTTATTAAGAATAGACACTGTGACATATGGATAGTCCACGTCTTTTGATGCCCTATTATCGGATGACTTGCTCTTTCAACGCTTCTAAATTAAGGACAAGTTCCATTAATTCGACATGGAAGTCTGCTCTTTCATCAGTTTTTCTTGCATATATCAGCTTGCTTGGGACTGCTCGCATGTGTGCGCAGTCCCAGATTTTGCCTACAGAAAGAGTGAATCCTCAATCAACTTAACGGAACTTGTCTGTATTGCAAGTATCAAAACAGTGGGCTTCCATTAGTTCCTTTTGCTTACAGGGGCTTGCACGTGTTGCTAGCAAAGCAAGCTTGGACGGGGAAAAAGGTACCAAGCCAACTGAGAGACTTTACAAGCAGTGTGCGCAGTTGGTCCCAAGCAAACCTTCATAAGCCCTTCATATTTCCTGCCATAGATGGATTCCACTTTTTGACCATTTTCACTTTCTGATAGAGCTCTGGTCCCTAACCTGTCAGATAAGAAGGGAAACCTTCAGTTTTTAAGAACAGATTCTGTTCATGCTTTGAAGACTACAGCTTTGTTTGAACTTTTTTCAAGCTGTTGTGAATCATGGGGTGGGGGGGGGGAATTCATTTTCCAAGTTAAGAGAATTCAAAGGCAAGTTCTGAATCATTATAATTTGAGTCTGAATTTCAACATAATGGCAAATAAAACAATGGCCCAGAACCAAAATAACCCTTGAAAACAAAGAAAGGGGCACTTAAGACTACTTAATGAAACAAAATTGCCTTTAAATCCAACCAGCTAATATACTAAAGTGTTAGTTAATTAGTCTACCAGTAAGTTTTAAGCCTTGGTCTTAGTAAATAACAGAAGTGGAGTTCTTTTTGAAATTGATGTGGGACAAATCCTCCCCCCGACAAATCCACCACATTTTAAAAATTTATTTATTTATTTATATATTTTTGCTTATCATAGTAATAGCTACAAGTGATGCTGAAACCTCTAAATCATTTTCTTAGATGATCTGTGTTGTAGAAAAGGGTCAGAGAAGGAAAGCATTATTAGATGTAGATTGGATTTTTAGGCTGTAGAGCATGGGTGGGGAATTTCTGGCCTTGGAACTAAATTTCCTCCATTAGAGTTCCAGTCTGGCCCTGCTGTTCCCCAGATGGCCATGCCCCCTTCCCCATCATACCATCATGGGGAGGAGGCACTTTTTGGCTGACATTCTGTTAGGAACGTATGTATGCCTAAGTTTCTTTTATGCCTGCATATGTCCTTTTCTGGATACCGCAGAGGTTGTTTCCAAAGCCCCCTCTCTGCACTCACCATATAGTCACTGAAGCCTTGCTGCATAGCTATTTTGTGACTCTTGGAGGATGGACAGAATCAGAGCAGCATCTGGCTATGCCCCTATAGCAAGATGCAAAAGGATTACAGCAGTGCTGAGACCTCTAGAGGACTCTGCCAGAGCCCGGCACTGCTGTAATGTAGGTATGTAGCCAGATGCTTCTTTGACCCTACTGACTCCTCACAAGACACAAAATGACCACACATATAGGAAAGAAACTTCAGAGGCTGTATGGTAATTCTGGTGGTGGTTGTGGTATACAAACTCAGCCTAGTATAGGTCCTCATGCAGAACTGCTATGCTATACTGAGCCATATAGGACTGGAGTCTTTGTTCCATCTCATTCTGAGAGGTTAAAATGCCTCTTCTGAAGCTTGATTATGGGTAGCAAGAACCTTGAGATAAAATATGCTGGTATTTTGAATGTCAGCATGGTTTAAACTGAAATATACCTGTATTTTTCATGCCCCCTTTTACACCTACCACTCAAACGCAGCTTCCCAATAATTTCTCTGAAACTAAACCTGTCCCTCAAACCTGTCTCTTACACCTGATGTAGGCCCTCATATTAAGCTGGTGTGCAG
Source organism: Iguana delicatissima (assembly GCA_948472985.1). Classification (NCBI taxonomy): domain Eukaryota; kingdom Metazoa; phylum Chordata; class Lepidosauria; order Squamata; family Iguanidae; genus Iguana; species Iguana delicatissima. The sequence goes on along the minus strand of CAOKZL010003689.1, from coordinate 17,456 downwards.
TGCTCAATGCTCCAACTTCTATGTGGAATGAAAACCAGCATAGGCTGGGAAAAGAATGGGAAAGAAGGACCTCTTTCAGGGCATAACTCAACCTGATGTTATTAAGCACATTTTTAAAAAAGGCATTTAACATTGTCCCTTTACTTTGCAAGGAAAAGTAGCCCATTTGTTAAAGTGGCACCCAAACATTACGTAGTAATCAGCCATTTTTCTTACTTTCTTCTAGAATAAAAATGGCAATGTTAAGTATTCTTTTCCAAAGGCCATGAAAGATCTGATACTGCCTTCTTAATTTCCTTTCCTCCACATTGTATTTTTCCCCTTTTGTATCATATCTCTCATGTTGTACACAAACCTAATCCTACAGGGTTTCCAAGTACTCCTTATTAAAAAGGATGTCCCTCATTTGAGGGCCAGATGTCTTGTCCCTTACTGGACTGGCACATGCCCCTTATTATAAGGGATGCCTCCTATTGGAGGGTTGGAAAGCTTTCTCCGTTATGATGATTTCCCTATTTTGACTGAATAAGATGCCAACAAGTTCTGTATTTTGCGGCATCATGTAATTTATGAATGTATTTAAGTAGCACACAAACTTGCTAATAAGTACTTCCCGATTGTCAAACCTGCGTGTCATAAATTTTGGCTGTCCCTTACTGCTCTTCTGAAAACTTGGAAACTCTAACTACACTTCCCAGCTACCTACCCTCCTTTGTAGCAGTCTGAGAATGTGGTGTAGCAGTGTAGCAGTCTGAGAATGTGGGTATCTGTAGTACCACCCCTGAAGGAAGTGCTAGGTTGGGGAAAGCTGAAAAACAAAAACTGCCTCGACTCCTTGGAGAGAAAATGCTATATACATGAACGAAGCATTTACTACGTAATACAAAGGTAGGTACATGCATTCACCATGCGCAGAGGCAGAGTTTTATACAGTAGGCCCTCCACATTCACGGGGGAAACATGCAGAGAACCCCTGTGAAAGTAAAAACACCATGAAGAACTCCCACCATTAAAAACTCCCCATTCCCTGGGTGCCCTGCTGAGGAGAGCACCAGGGACAAGATCGCCTTCACCACTTTGTTCTACCACCCGTCCCTGAGTGTGATTGCACCCACAGGGCAGGGAGCAGAGCCAGGAGGACCAGATCACCCTCTCCACTTTGCTCTCCCATTTGCCCCGAGAGCAATCGCATGGGTTATGTGGGCAGTGGTGGGGAGCACAGTGGGGAGGCCAAGATCATGCTCCTCACTTCTCTCCCCCACTTGTCCAGGTGCAATCTTGCACACAGCGGTGGGGAGCAGAGTGGGAAGAGCAAGATCGTCCTCCCCACTTCATTTCCCCACTTGCCCCTGGGCGATCGCACAGACAGCAGCAGAGAGCAGAATGGGTAGGGCAACATTGTCCTCCCCACTCCCCCCCCCACTTGCCCAGGCGTGATCTCGCATGCAGCGGTGGGGAGCAGAGCGGAGAGGGTGAGATCGCCCTCCCCACTTTGCTCTCCACTTGCCCCGGTGTGATCCTACACTGGCAGTGGTGGGAAGCAGAGTGGGGAGAGCAAGATTGTCCTCCCCACTTCTCTCCCCCACTTGCCCAGGTGCAATCATGTGGGCAGGGGTGGGGAGCAGAGTGGGGAGGGTGAGATCACCCTCCTCACTTCCCTCTGCCACCACCCCAGGCACCATCGCTAAGTGTGTGGGGAGCAGAGCAAGGAGGGTGAGATTGCCCTCCCCACTTCCCTCTCCCACCCATCCTCCCCACCCGATTGTGGCCTTATCTGGGTGGAAGCAGAGCTAGGCGGAGCAGATGGCTGCCACGTCGTTCTCCCACCTAAGGCAGGCAGCATGGCTCAGGGAAGAGGAGGAGGAGAGCGGAGAGGGGACAAAGTCTTCTCCCTGCCCTAGAAAATGGGAGGGGGAGAATGTGGGAGAGGCAGGCCATACCACAAATAATCAAATCTGCGAGTGTCAAACCCACGAATGTGGAGGGAGAACTGTACTTCAGTTTTTTCTTCTCTCCTTAATTTGATATGATGTGATACATCAAAATATTCAAGGAAACACACTGAACACAAATACTTTTAACAGGGAAGAACAACAAGAACAGCTTTCAAATAAACAAGCAAAAATGTCATAAGGCACTCTGAAAGCACTGTATCCTTTTTGTGATTCATCAGCATTAATGTGCTTATTTCAAAACACAAGACTTAACCCTTTTGCCCACAAGGTGGTAGAGCCATATTGCTTGCTAAGTGCTCTAATCTGTCTGCACTAGTGATTTGTATTTACACAAAAGTCTTAGCAATCTCGTCTAACTATCAAAGCTGATTCAGATCATTTGGACACACTCTAGAGGTTGCACCTGCTTTTTTTTGCAGCAGTCAGATATCCTGTTCCACTGCTGACTTGTCATTCCATTGTCAACCAACCGCTGTGCAATTTGGAGAACAACTGATTTGAAATCCAGCATGGGCTGGACGTCCCAGCACTCCTGTATTGCTGCTATGCCTCAGTTTTATGAGTTTGAAGGTGTTGCCCACTGTATTTTCTCCTGAAATATGGGATCTGCATTGTAACAACAAGCTACAAAATTTAAGCCTGCAGAGGGATTAAATGTTTTCTTCCCCAGTCCCCAACCCTGTCAAATGCAAAGCTATTCTTTTCCTTGCTCCCTGGCTCCATTTTATTATTTCATGAGATAGATGATTCTTACAGACTGGTCTAATGAAGTGTAACTTTTGGTTTGCTTTGCTGCTTCTGCGTCTCCTTGTTCCATTCTTTTTGGAGGCTGTTTGTAGTAATTTCTTGGATCCACACCAGTGCTCTTCCAAAGGGTTTCTAAAATGGGGCTGAAGTGGTACTACAGTTTGAGGGACAAATTTTCTTCTTTTTGAGAATTTTTTTCCCTCTTAGATACTGGATTATGGTACAAAAGAACTATTTCACTAATGCACTATAGGGTACCGTTATATCTTCCTTTTCAAGGCGATCAGTTTCAGAGCTAAAATTTCTGTCCCTGGCAGGTTTTTAAAATGTCTGGGAATTTATAAAATGTCTATTGCTACTTTATTTCCTGCCCATTATTGCCACCTGAGAGTTATCTTAGTGAGCTGTGGTTTGAAGTAGGCCATTTCTGCACTAGACAGTTATAGTGCAATTATTCCACTTTCAACAAACCCCAGGATTCCATAGGATGTTGAAAGCGGGATGATAACACCATAGTTAGTAAATGTCTCCTCTTTTCAGCTTTTCAAAACATGATAATCCCACACTATACCAAGCAAACAAACAAACAAACAAAAAAAATCAAGAAGAGAGAAAGGAGAAAAGAGGAGTATGACTTTTTTTTTCATTCTGATGTATATTTCAGAATTAAAAAGAAATTCATTTGAGCATGGCAATAAAACGTCCCAGAAAACAGATCCGGCCCTTGGACCCCTGTCACTCACCTTGCCCTTTTACCCTCAGTACTTCTCCCCGAATCTGGTAGATGGGTCTCAAAGTGACTACTATTCTGGTCAAGTGGCTGCATTGATCAATGGGTTCAGTGTGGTAAAGTGTGACCAGTCTTCCCCTTAAATTCTTAAATGAAAACAGCCAGACACAGAAAACCAATAACCATTTATTATATAACAAGTTAAACATGAAATCCCAAACTCTTTCTACATTCCCAGCTCCCCAAGCCCTATTCATATCTTCTTCATCTCATCCCCCTTCTAACTGGCCTTCATTCTGTTTCTCACTGCCTTAACTCCATTCCCATCTTCCTTTATCTATCTCAAGAGTGGGTAACTGTGGAAGGCATCGGTGGCCAAGGAGATCTTGCAGGGCCATTCCCCAACTGCACCCACCTTCGGGAAAAAAAAACAGATAAAAAAAGCTTTTTGCCCCCAAACATCCTCGGGGGGGAATAGGGGATGTCTTCACTGTGTTTTCTGGTATTCCTGGGCCATTTTAGGTCCAGGAGAGGCCATTTTCTAACAACAAGATGTGAGCAGAAGTCACTTCTTTTTCTCTTCCGTTTTCAAAAAAAGTCTTCTCCAGGACCTAAATTGATCCAAGAGGACCCCAAAACATGATGGAAATGCCATGCTTCCCCACATCTCCTAGAGGATGTGGTGGGCAAAAAAATAATAATAAAAAATTGATTTTTTTCACAAAATCTTTTGTCCAACTCCCAGGGGTTACAGAAGGTCTCCAGATGTGGTAGGAATAACTCAACACCCCTAGAGGTCATTTTGGAGGAAAAAATTGACTTGGGGGCACAAAAATGTGGCCTACAGTTGCACTTTGCCCACTGATGATCTACCTCTTTATAGATAGGCCTTTGGTCTTTTTATATTTATCCACACACATCTCCTCCCACAGCATTCCAAAGACTGTGACTGGCAGATCTAAGCAGGATTGCCCAGCTTCTCACTTCACAATGATTACAGCCTGAATCGCCTCCAAATCCCCTTTACAAAGAATAAGAGTATAGTGCACCTTCTGTGTATGCAGGGGTTCTGTTCCAGGAACCCTCGCACAAAACAAAAAGTCCAAATGCATGTGTGTTGAGGTCACACCAGCAGAGGGCGCACTGTACTGCTGTTATCCTACCATCATTGCTGGCCCCATCAAAAATAAAAGACATTAGGAATGTCCCATCCAATTCTCTTTGGAACCAGCTCAACATCCAGTCTTACAATGCCAAGAATGAAAACATGCACTCTCCTCATATAGGGAGACAGTCTTTAATATTAATGAAGTGCAATGCATAATGCAAATATTTAAGACATCCCGGGGTTGTCTTGCAGTGCTTAATCAACAAAGGCACATTCATTTCAGAAGGTGCTTTGAATAGGGATTCCAAGATTAAGTACACAGGGATGTGTGCAGCAGAGAGAGACATTGTAACCCCTGAAAGATAAACGCTGCAGCACAGAATAGGTAAGTGGGGGAAAATGCCACTCTCTAGCTCATGCACAAAGAAGGTTTAGCAACTTGGGGGCATGTTTACAGTGCAGGATGCCATGGTTCATAGTAATACAGTGCTTCCCATCCCAATAGCATTTTTTTTTATAAAGAAAAGTGCTTGCTCTTGAATTTGGATTTTCTTCCATATTGGAGTGGCAATTGTGTGGCCATTCAAATATCATTGCACTACAGCTCCCAGCAGCTCCAGTCAGCATATTCAATGATAAGGAATCAGGGAGTTGCGGTCCAACAGCATCTGCAGGGTTGCATGACTCCCACCTCTGTTTTACAGCCTTGAGATCCACAGATAGAATGAAGGGAGCTGTGGACATGGGGCTTTTGGAGAAAGACTCATGATCTGTGTATTTGCAGGCCTAGTGGCAAGAGGGTGGTGCTGGGTAGTGAGAGCAGTGAGTGAACAAAACATACTTGCACAAAGTTGGAAGAAAACTTTCAAGAAAAGAAAGAGATTCCACCTTAACCTCAGGAAGAACTTCCTGGTGGTCAGAGCTGTTTGGCAGTGTAATATGCTGCCTCAGAGTGTGGTGGAGTCTCCTTCTTTGGAGGTTTTTAAGCAGAGGCTGGATGGCCATCTGTCAGGATTGCTTTGATGTGGGTTCCTGTATAGCAGGGGGTCGGACTGGATGGCCCCTATGGTGTCTTCCAACTCTATGATTCTAATTGGCCAGAACTTTAATGTAGGGGTTTGCCTATTGTGGGGTACAGATCCAGATTCCAAAACTGGTGACTGAATGATCCTGAGCATTTGCAATAAGCTTGTCTCTTGACCTAGAGTAGGAGGCAGTGATAGGATGGCAACCAAGAAACCATTTGACCGCAGGGCCACTATGTAGGTCTCTGGAATCTGAAGGTGAGGCAAGTCCCACCCCCCACAATGGGCATTATCTTGAATTCTTCTTTCCCCAAAGTCCCATAAGGGGACTTTTGTTGGTAATAAAGCACTTAAGGCACATTTCCCCATAAAGACTGGCTTTTGCCCAATGCCACGGCCGTGAAGTCTGTTGGGAGTGCTTTGATGGTGCATTCCTGCATGGCACATGGTTGGATTTGATCGCCCCTGTGGTTTCTTCCAGCTCAATGATCCTATGAAAGTTGTGACAAAGTACAAAATAACGAAACAGAGTAACATCTATTCAAACTCAACAATTTAGGCAGGTGCAGAGTTGAAGCCTGAATGCTTAGTGGAGTGGAGCACTCTTCAGTGTGTACCTCCTGGGCAGACCTCATGGAAGCATGCATCTTCAGCACTGAATGCTTGTGAAGCATTTTCCCCCCTTTCACCTGCTCTTTGGTTGTTTCTTCATATGCCCACAAAAAAACACAAAGAGGTCTTGGAGGAAGAAGCCAAGACAGAGGGAAAGATGGAACCTCCATCTCACCTGTACTGCCACCATAGCCAGGAAAACTTTCCTCAGGGTAATTGAGAAGCCGCTACTTTTCCTAAGAGATGAGAGGTGGTTTTGAAGGGGTTAAATCCAATACCACTTGAATAGGAAAAATAAGCGAATTGAATTGTGCCTCTGAGTAAATTGCCGATGTCTGTCTTATCTCAAATTTTAAGAATGGCCTTGCAAAAGGTCTGGGAATTTCCAGGGAGGCACTATACTCCCTACCATTATTTTGTATCATTTTCTAAACTAACCCTTTGTTCTCTTCTGTACACGTGTATGCCAGTCAATGATGTAATGGAAAGTTAACCAAAGATCTTTTTCTCCGGGTGATGGGCGGGCTAAGTAAATGATTGATTGCTGACATAGAAGGCAAAAGGTATATAGTGATGCTACCTCAATTAATCGACACAACAGTTCTGAAATAACTTTTCCCTTTGCGCAAGGTATTGTAATAAAATGGCTTTTTGATTTTTTCCCTGAAACCTGGTTTTCGCCTCTTTCTTGGCCACAACATTTCTGGTGCATTGGCCGGGAAACCGGGGGAAGGGACTATTCTGTCCCCCTTGACGGACGTTTGGATGTCGGGGATTGCCCCCCCCCTTGACAAAACCCAGGGCGCCCTCGACCTTTTGTGGGAAGAGGTTTGGTTGGGGAGTGGTGGCATCCCTGGCGACAGCGATCCAGTCAACGGACCTCGGGTTACAGCGGGAAAACCCAAGCCCCCCCATGGCCCTCTGGTGAGTAGACCCCCCTCATGGGGGGGGGGAAAGGGGGGAACTGATCACTCCTCGAAGTTTCGGCCGAGTACCTCTTAGCAGTGAAGAGAGAAACCCCGAAAACTCTTGGTATGGCGGAATAATAAATGAGACGTCTCAGTTGTGGTTTAAGGGGCCCGGGATGGGAGGTTTTTTTGTCTGAATGAAAGATGTGTGTGTAGATGCTTGCAGCATTGCAGTTCTTGCGTCATGCCGTGATCGTCCGGGGGGCCCAAAGTAGTGCTGGAGTGACTGGAGTAAAAACCCCTTTGTGTGGGCGCACGGGACCCCTTACCCGTGCGTCAAATCCATTCCTATTGTGTCTTGTCTGGAACTTGGGAGGAAATGGGAGGGGGAGAAAGTCGGCAGACTCCCTTAAGAGTGTATGATACAGAATTTCAAAAAGAATTTAAAGGAGGATTCAGTGGAAACTTACTATTGCCGTTGTAGTGAAAAAGAAAAAAAAAAAATGGTTTGTTTCCTCTCTCAAGTGTTTGAAGCCATTTCCTGAAGCCCCTCCTTCTTGGGCTCTCTGTTTTTTTAAGCCAGAGAAGTTAACTCAGCCAGAGGCTGGGAAATGGCAGAAATAAAAGTCAGTGCAAAAACCTCAGGTGTTAAAGAAAAATAGTGAGGAAGCAATGCAGAGTCCCCATTGTTTTCTCTTAGGTGTAAGGAAGAAGCCTGATTTTGCAATTCAGGCAGTGGGAAAATGTTACAATTAATTTGGAAAGGGATCCCTTTGTTCCATGTTAAAAGGAAATAAGGGGATTTTCGGGCCCAAGTCTGACCCCCTTGATGGAGATTTAATGGGCCGGCAATTAACTTTTTCAAAAGGGTTTAGAAGGGATGTATTTTAAGCAGTTTTTTTGCCTGGTTGGTAATAGCGAGACACTGATTTTGGGCTAGAAGTTTATTTAGCTAAGAGGTTTTGGAATAGCAGAAATAAAGTCAGAGAGTTAATGAAAAAAATAATAACCCTTTTAAGGTGTTGCATGGAGACATGCCAGGAGTTGGAAAAAATTCTCCTCTAGTACTTTTGCAACACCTTTACAGCAAGGTAACACAAGGGGCAGAGCTTACGCAAGTCTATTTTTTAAAAAAAAAAAAAGCTGCATTTGAAAAAAAAGAAAAAAGGGAAAAGAAAAAAGAGGAACTCTGCGCCCACCAGGAATTCCCCCTCACCCCTCCCTGTTGAAAGAAAGAAAAAAAAAAAAAAGAAAAGAGAAAAGCAAACCTGACAGCCTGGAGACTGTAACACAGGGGGACAGGCAGTTTCCCCCCTTTTTTAATGCTAGAAGCAAAGTCTGTTTCCTAGAAAAAATTCTCATGTCTGGGAAAAAGGGAGAACGAAAACTCCAGTGAATATTTAATGAGCTGTGGGCTCAACACAAACGACCCAAGGGGGAAAGATATTACTGGGAAGCTCAATGAATCCCTTCATCAATCAACAGTCTGTGGAAACAAAAGGGCCCCCCCCAGTACTTCCTCCCCTTCGGAGATAAATATGCAGGTTCCCCAAGAATCAAGAAGTCAGCTGGTAGTTGATGCTCAGCAGTCGGGGGGGCTACCAGTGAGTTCAGAGTTATCAATACACACCCTTCACCATGTCAGACCTACTAAATAATAGAACTTTGCTCCAGAATCATGGCCTAACATGTCTCTAACTGGCAGGATTGTCAATAGTTTTTTTGACCTTGTTCACTACTGAGGAGTGGAGGAGAATAAATCCAACATGAGGAATGGCGAGCCGGCCGGGAGGGCACCAGAGAAGAGGCAGAGTTCCCCTAGCTGATCCAGGGTGGGATCCAAATAATCTTGACCAGATGAATATGCTCACTGATTATCAAGTTGGTGGAAACAGTGATAGAAGGGATGAAGAGAGCTGTTGAGACTCCAAGCAGGCAGGAGGAAGAGGCAAGTGGAGAGAAAGAAGACAGAGGCCTAGATTGGGAAAGTTCAGGAATGATGGACTTAAAAGCTGTAAAACTCTATCTGACAATGAGTTTTTGGAGAAGCAGTTGACACAGGAATCTTGAACACATGGGAATTGTAGTCCCTGAATAATTTTCCCCCCCAAGAACCCTTGGGAATTCCAATGCAAAAGAACAGAGAGGTAGAGCCCCCACAGAGGCCCTGGAGCGGCAGCTCTTTAGGAGACAACCACGCCCCCACCCCCACCGGACCCTTTTTTGCATGCCTGTTTGCCTGTCCTTCCCCAGAGGGGACAGATGGGGGGAGCAATAATACCAGCAATAAGGAGTGAGAGCCGCTGCCAGCATCAAGAGGCTTCCTGGAGGAGAAGCGATGTGAAACAACACCCCCCCCAGCTGAGGTGCCAGCCAAGGAGGGAGGGCAGATGGGGGGGGGGCGAAGGGGAAGCGGCGGATCCCGCGGAGGCTGAGAGGATGCAGCCAAAAATAAATTAGCAGGAATAGAGGAGTCAGTTTCGGGAAAAGGGGGGGGTTTACCCCCCCCCTTTTTCCCAGTTTGTCTGATGTTTGGAATTTTAGAACCAGGCGGAAGAGGAAATAAAATGCAGCAGAACCAAGTGGCTAAAAAAAAAGCGCCCGGGCAGCCAAGAGTCCAGGAGCTGCATGGGGCTGAAGAGGGCAAAGGGGAGTGGCTTGGCTGCCTACGGCCATACCACCCTGAACACCCCCCCGATCTCGTTGATCTCGGAAGCTAAGCAGAGTCGGGCCTCGTTAGTACTTGGATGGGAGACCGCTTGTGAATACTGGGAGCTGTAAGTTTTTGTAAAAATCCAAAATGATAAAGGTTTGGGAAAATGAGAAGGTGGTAGGAAAAACCCCCAAGAGGAAAGGGTCTCTGGGAGTGTGCCAATGTGCCCAGTGTGGGGGGGAGGCATAGGTGAGAAAAATCTGGACAGATGGTGAAGACAGTCAGAGAAGGATGTGGATATGTGGTGGATATGTAAAAGACAGCAGGGACCAAGTGAGAGGTGATGTATGGTGAGAATCCTTTTGTGGAAGACGACAGCAGAACTCCATGAATAATGTCAGTGGTCAGCAGTTAAGAGGAAAAGTTTTGTTCCTCACCCCCTAAACTGCAAAGGGTAAGGATTCGGAGTTGTGCCATTCTGGTGAGAAATGTTGGCAGCAGAACTGGAGAATATGGGAAAGGGCCAAGTCAGAACTGCAAAGTAGCGGCCCCCCCACCAGTTCCCGATAAGGTGGAAACTGGAAAGGCTCCCTGGCGCAGTCCTAGCGAGATGGGGGAGGTGATGGAGCACCCCCCACGAGCAACTGGGAGAAGAGGTGACGGCGCACCTCTGAGTTGGGGGGGGAAAAGGGAGCATTTCTGAGAGGCGATAGAGCGCCTCTCCAGTTTGGAAGTGGAGTTGCAGTTGAGGGGCTCTGGCTGAAGAAGGCAGAGCAGGAAAAGAGATGCAAGCTGTGAGACAGCTAACAGGCCGACAACAGCCCTGAAAAAGCCCACACACCATACAGGCTCAAACAACAGACCTGCATTTGTCCACAAGATCATCAAAGATTAAACACTGTTTTAGGAATCACCCAGGGGGATCACATTTACCTGCAGACCTTGGAATTTAAGGAAACTGGAGAAGGTGAAACAAAATCCTGGAGACACAGGAGTTCAACGTGTATGGTCCAAATAACAGCCCTGGCTATGTTTTTTTGGGCTGGATGCCAGCACAGGACAAGCGGCATGATACCACATTCATCTTCTGAGCCCATTTTATAGAAACCTTTCATTCTCATTCCATGTGCAGCCCACAACAGAGAAACCAGGAGTGTTTTTGTTTTTCCCAGAGCCCCATCATGATGGGAAAAAAAGAAGATGGAAAATTTCTTCACAGAGTCATGAAGTAGTCACCTTTTAGCAAAAGCCCTTTTGGATGGATTAAGGGAACATAACTCTACAGGAAAGAGTTAGTGTGTTAGGGAAAGCTCTGAGTACGACAAGGGAGAAAATGTTAAAATGGGGGCTTTTTTTCCTACAAGCACAGGCACACCCCCTCAAACCAGGAAACATGGGGGAAAGGTTTGGGGGGAACCTGGACATGGGTGGGGACCTATAGGTGGTAATGACAACCCCCACTGTGGTAAAGGTGGCCAAGATGCTAAACTCAGGACACATGCATGATCAGATCTTGAATGTGGAAAACAATAGATTGAGACAGGTATAGGAAGGGCAGGAAGTTTGGTTTACCTATTTTATCACTAGGGATTGGAAGATATGTGTATATGGCAAACAGGTATGCCCAGGGAAATGTTTCAATGTTAATTTCTTTTTTAGTTATAGTATTGGTTTTATTGAGTTGTGTGACAAAAAGGGGGGCTGGGCCTCCCCTAGTCAGTTCTGGAAAGCAACCAGTTTTTACAATGGCAAATAGGTATATGGTTCATCCCCCGGGATTATCACTTTTACTAGTGCATGAATTGATATAGTGTGGCTGGCCAAAAATGAAAAAGGGTTCACAATAAAAGCAACAGGTACATGACAACACATGATCCCCATGGGGGAAAAAAGGGTTTTTATGTAAGGCAGGTGCGTTGTAGGCTGTCAGCCCAGCATGAAACTATCTCTTCAGTTGTGAGGGGTACTCAGCATTTTGGTAAAATACAACCTGTTGTTATTATGTAAATGAGTTGAATGCAAAAGAAGGGAAAATGCATTTTGAAGTATACAATATTAGAAGATCATTCTAATGGTCTGCAGGCATGTGGATAAAATTGAGTTCCCTAAGTAAGTATGGGAAAAGGCACAGTAAGCAAGAGTACTTTGTACTAACATAATGGCTTTCCTAAATCTGCCAGTCTTTACTCTGCATGTTAAAAGTGTTGTTTTTTAATCTGTAATGCTCAAGTCAATGGAAGGAGAAAGCTGGAGGTTCCAGAAGGTGGTTACAGAAAAAGGGGGGGCAGAAAAAATTCTGGGCTAGGTGATACAATTTGGCGCTCCGGAAGCTGCCAAAGCGACGTATGCCAGACCCAGGGGAACTCTAGAGGGACAAAAAAAGACTGGGGCTAGATTTCTGCTGGGGTTACACCAGGGAGCTAACCTCTCTACGCACAAATCAGACCCCCTCCGTTATTGGGAACAGCGTGTAAGTGTAATGTGTGTTAGTGAATCCTTATGCTGCTATGTAGTTTGCTGTTATATATTATTTGTGTTATAAGGAAGTAAAAAATAGTACATGCTTGAAATTGCAAAGTTTTGAATTTAGCATGAAGGGGGGAATGAAGGGGTTAAATCCAATACCACTTGAATAGGGAAAAAAAACGAATTGAATTGTGCCTCTGAGTAAATTCCGATGTCTGTCTTATCTCAAATTTTAGAGAATGGCCTTGCAAAAGGTCTGGGGGAATTTTCAGGGAGGCACTATACTCCCTACCATTATTTTGTATCATCTTCTAAACTAACCCTTTGTTCTCTTCTGTACACGTGTATGCCAGTCAATGATGTAATGGAAAGTTAACCAAAGATCTTTTTCTCCAGTGATGGGCGGGCTAAGTAAATGATTGATTGCTGACATAGAAGGCAAAAGGTATATAGTGATGCTACCTCAATTAATCGACACAACAGTTCTGAAATAACTGTTCCCTTGCGCAAGGTATTGTAATAAAATGGCTTTTTGATTTTTTCCCTGAAACCTGGTTTTTGCCTCTTTCTTGGCCACAACAGTTTGGCTAGACCAGGCCAGGCCAAGTTCCCAGTCTCTCATGATTTAGTGATGCCAAGGATGGGTGCAGGGATTCATTTATTATTTATTTGCCCCAAATGTTTAAAACGAGCTCTGCTGCAAACTCTCCCTCAGGCCAAAGGGCCTACATAGCAATAAAGCAGGAAAAGATTTTGAGCCAACACAGGGGGCTAGGAGAGTCAGAGCTTATTCAGACTGTATATTATACCAGGAAGAGTGAAAACAAGAGAAATGTGCATTTCCCATATCTCATACTAGTTTAATATCTTAATCACTGGCACACAGATCTCACCTGCAGTCAGTTCCATGGCATAAAATATATTGAGATTATAGGGTGTTTTATCTTCAGATGGCATTGGGTTGCAATATTCTGGTTTTATTGCATCACTATGCTTTAATTCAGTTGATTGATGTTTTGTGATTTTAATGCAGTATGCCACTTTGGGGGGGGTTTAAAGTAGAAAAGCAACTAATAAATGCTATAAATCACACACACACACACTCGAGATCACAATGCTGACTGCACATGAAATGGGAAACAGTCCTCAAAGTTAACTTGATTCTGTATCAGAAGGAAACGAGAGTTTTGTTCTCATGTGGCCTAGGGTTGCCAGATCTCAGAGCGTGGTCCTGAGTCTCCAGTTTTCAGAAGTTATCTGTAGGCAAAAGATCAGAGTGCAAATTCTCTGGTTTTGCGGGGTTCAGCTCCAGCCAAGAGGAAAGGGCTGTGTGCAAATCTCCGGCTCAGAAGAAGAGCAGCTTGCTACCATTTGCAAGGCTTAATTGATTTCTTGCTGCAATTTGCAAAGACTCTTTGGGGGTCTATGGATTTACTTGGCTAGTTTCCTCCTTTCCTCCCAGTTGTTGTTGTGGCAGGTCTCACCCTCTACTCTTCTCTACATCCACCGTCTGGTTAGAAGCAAGTAGGCTAGAACAATGGTTCTTAACCTTTCTTTACCACAGACTCCCTTTAAAAACATCTTTTGTTGTCACAGACCACCAAGACTGAAGTCAAGATTGCTTCTGGCTGTATATGTGGGAGAAAGAAATGTGCTTTCTTTCAGTGTCATCCACTTTCATGTTTTTACCAGATGCTGAAGTAGCAAGTGCTGAGTACATTTTTTGCTATCAAACAGTTTAATAACTTTTGGGCAGTTTGAAATATTGTAATGAAACTTAGTACAAATGATGTCTGTCACCAGCAAAAACTCCTGCTCTTTGAGATCAATGTATGCATCCATCTGTCTGTCTGTCCATCTGTCTGTCTTCCTTCCTTTTTTTAACTGTAAAAGTTTATAACATTTCTTCAAGCCTTCCCCTGTGGCGACATTGTGGCCCCCTGGGGATCCATGGACCCCAGTTTAAGAACATCTGAGCTAGATTGTATGTTTCTTATTCCATTTCCCTAAGTATGTGAGAAGGAATAATCTGTACAATTCACCTTGATTTTGGAACAGCCTTTTTTCCTAAACCTGAATTTTCAAATAGGAAAATACCCTCTGTCTGTGTGTGTTTTTGAATGAGAAGCTGTGAGCAACTGTGGCTGGAATTTAATGTGTAACTCTTAATCACATCACCAGCAATCTCCTTGAGTTTCATTTTTTTGGCCTCACAACTGCAGGGTTTGGGATGATCCTGAACTGACAAGTCTACCTGGCACTGTGACCACTGAAATTGTGCCTGTAAAAAAGGTTACCAATGAAGCTTGAATAAGCTCAAAGTTAGATACTTTGCTGGGTTCTTGGTAAAAATCTGAAGGCTACATTTTAGACTGGCTGCAGTTTCTGAGTTTTCCAGCTACTTGCAGAGTGTTTTTTGTGCCATTGCTCTCCTATATTCACTGATCTTAACAGGTCTTCAATGGTTGTTGCCCACGAATCAAAAACAAATCTCCCTTGCTTTTCTGTTGCTTCTTCTGTATTGTCTGACTGTAGAAAGATCAGTTAAGATATAATAGTGGTATGATGCCTTGTAACTGCTAGCACCAGGAGTCAGCTGCCTGGAATTGCCCAGAGAGGACTTTGCAGTTGTCTAACATGGAAGTAGCTCAGGCATAAGTGACTTCATAACCTCCATCGTTGATCATCAGAGTGTAGTCAAGAAGGCACAAGTTATCAATGCAGAAGAATACACAAGATAGGAGAGGTTGCAGCAATGCCCGAACCCACTCGGAACGGCAAGATTCTGCACTTTCCTCCTCCCACCTGTTGAATGCAGACTACTTTTGCACTTTGAACTCAGTTTGCAGTAGCTGAAGTCAGCCTGGGACAAAGGGGGAAGGTGGGAGGAGGAGAAAGAAACTGGGGCATTTTAAAAGCAGCTGAAAAGTGGGATAACAGAAGATTAAACTAGGACTGTCTCTAAACTGGGAGAATTGGCGGGTATGTGGCTTGTGCCAGGCTCATCCTCAGAAGAAAAAACTGCAACTAGAAAAAAAATTCTGCCCACCAGGAATTTTTATTTTATTTATATCCTGCCTTTCTTCCAGCACAGGATCCACAGTGGCATGCAAGCTTTTAAAACTGCACTACATCTGAGAAGAGCCCTCTTAGTACAAAAAATGAAGCACAGTTAAACCAGACTTCTATTTTTTTAAAAAAAACACAAGTTAAAATGCAAGTTAAAAACAGTTATAAAAATGCATATAAAACATAATAAAATATAAATACAACAACTCCCATTGAAAGCTCCATCTGCTACAACAGATTACAAACCAAACATCTCCTTAAACAAAAAGAGTTTACCTACTGGGGGAAAGACAGCAAGGAGGGGGTGAACCTGGTCTCCCAAGGGATTTCCACAATTTGGGCGCAGCTACTGAGAAGGCTCTCTTCCATGTCCTCACCAGGCATGTGTGTGATGGTGGTGGAACTGGAAAAAAGTCTTCCCACATAGATCTTAGAGCTGGGGCAGGCTCATATCGGGAGATATGGGTTTTCAAACAGTTTGTCCCCAATTTGTGGTAGGGTTTTAAAGGGCATAGCTAGCACTTTGATTCTGCTCAGGAACAGATTGGCAGCCAGTGGAACTGTTTTAGCAAAGAGGTTATATGCTCTTATAGTCTTCCCCAGTCAGCAACCTGGCCACAGAATTTGGGTGCACTGAACTTTCCAAATGTAGCCCCACACAGAGTGCACTGCAGTAATCCAAGTAGGAGTAATCCAAGTAGGATGTGACCAAGGCCTATGTCACTGTGGCCCTTTCCTCACGGGGGGGCCCGAAACGGGGCCGCGCACGCAGGGGCGGAGCTTACCCGCGAGCGGGTTGCTCCGTCCCTGCGGAGAGTGCGGATCTACCGTTCCAAACGCCGCCGAATTTCGGCGGCGTTTGGCGGGGCCCAAAATGGTGGCCGGTGGCTTCCGGCGGCGCTCTGCCAATTAGGACAGCGCGCCAGCCAGAAGCCCGCCCCCGGGCAGATCTGCAGGGATGCGCTACCGTGTCTCTGCAGTTCTTGACCAGGGGCTGCTACGGGGCAGCGCGGGTAAGTTTTATAAAAACCACTTTTGAAGGTGGTTTTTATAAAACTCACAGCGCCACCCCCGCGGCTGCACTAGAGCAGTTTGAGGTCTAGAACCTCACTTTTTTTAACTGCTCTAGCGCAGACCCCGGTGAAGAAGACCTCCAGGAGAGGTCGCTCTAGCATGGGCAATATGCCCGTGTGGAAATGACCTGTAGCCAGATCTGACATCTCAAGGATTGGGTGCAGCTAGTGCACTAGTTTTAACTGTGCAAAAACACTTCTGGCCACTGCTGAAACCTGGGCATCCAGACTCACATCTGAGTCCAGGAGTAGACCCCAGCTGTGAAACTTAAATTTCAGAGAGGATGTAACCCCATCCAGCATAGGCTGAATCTCTGTTCCCTGATCTGTTTTTCAAATGACGTATCTTTTATCTGGATTAAATTTTAATTTGCTCACTCTCATCCAGTCCATAGCCTGATTCTATGGCAAAGCCTGGACACTATCTATCTACCTATCTACCCGTTCTATCTATCTATCTATCTATCTATCTATCTATCTATCTATCTATCTATCTATCTATCTATCTATCTATCTATCTATCCATCCATCCATCCATCCATCCATCCATCCATCCATCCATCCATCCATCTACCTACTGAATTTATTTATTGAATTTATATCCCACCTTTCTCCTAAGATAGAATTCAAGGTGGCTTACAATGATTTTAAAAAGATTAATCTAAAACGTTAGTTTACAAAAGTTAAAAATAATTAAATATTATTTTTAAAAAATGATTAAAATAGTTAAAAACCTTTAACATATATTTAATACATAATTTCCCATAAAAGATTAAAAATACAGCACACCACTTTACACATCCACTGCTGTTCCATAATTAAAATACAAAGGCCTGCCTGAATAAAAATGTCTTCACCTACTGATTGAAAGAGAGCAGGGAAGGGGCCAACTGGACCCCCCTCCCATGGAAGGGAGTTCCAGAGTCTGGGAACAGCCATGGAAAAGGCTCTCTTCTAAGTCTTCACCAAACTGAATCTTTTTGTTCAGTGTGAGAAATACCTGAAAAGACTCATGACACAATTTAGCACAGGATCAGCTGAAGCATTAATGTTTATTTAAAAGTACGTTTCTGCAGAAGTGGGTGCTCTCCAGAGAGAAGGACACACCCC